>PVKC010028550.1:0-15402 GCA_004027635.1 Crocidura indochinensis
GCCCCTCCCCCAATCCTATGGAGTAGTGTATGGCAAACTAAATATTAAAGTTATATTATCCATTAAAATGTAGTAACAGTTTTCTGAGTGTAATTGTAATTAATGATGACATTACAGCTTAAATGAAACATGTGAGCCTACAATGCATCAACATAAGGTTCTGAATCAGGATAAATTATGTTAAGGCTTCAAAGACATATTCTTCCTTTTGAATTTCTATTCAGTGAGTTCTGAAGTTCTTTTCATCCTGTAAAGCATTTTTCAGAGTAAAATGCCAGATGCTTTTGGTGAGACACATAATTTTCAGAATAGACTGCTTGCTGGTTCCAAATATGTTCAGATATCAGAATTTATCCCTTCCACATTTCTCACTGCTATTTTAATAATAGTAAAGCCTCCATAAAGAAAGTAAATGATAGGTCTTCTACATTAATGAAATGAAAGCAAAAGATCTAAGATCTACTTTGACAATATTGATAGTCATTTGTAATACCTTAAAATTAAATATTTCATTCTAAAGATGTTTCTGCTTTACAACTACACCTTTTCTATACTTTATCATCTCCTCCAAAGCATTCTAAGATCTCACAGAGGTTTCTTGCCTAATTTATTTTTCTTATTTGCTTAACAATATGAATTTGAATGATTTTTTGGCCCAAATGTACATAGTTCATTTTCTCTTCTCAAATACCCTGTATTTTATGAAACTCTGTACCATTGTCTGTTGACTTTGCCCTTATTTATATTACTATAAATACATCTCTAAACTACATTTTACAACTATAAGATAGAAATTAAAACATGCATTTTTCTTTAATGCCTTTTAAAAATGCATCTTTATTATTTTTCTAATATATCTATATATATGGATATAGATATATTTTGTTTTCTTTTCTCTTTCTCTGTCTCACCTCACCTGTTTTGGTTCTGCTTGGTACGAACCTACAAAAAATGTCTTGCTTGGGATAAAAGCTCAAGTCAAAACCAGGGCACAGAGACTGTGCAAACTACCATTCTTACCTCCACATCCACCAGCAATATAATGTTACCAGACCCTTTTGCATAGGCACTCTAAATAAAGGGAAATATTATGCAAAAGCAAGCTCTTATTTATTAGAGATAAGAACTCATATTTTTAAATGCAGGGTCGCTTCCCACCATAAGCATAAGTCATGTAGATCCATGTCTACGTGATAGGACAGCAACTGTCCAATCCAGAACCCCAGATCCCAGACGTGGAACCTACACAGATCCCAGCAACAGCAACCAAACTCCTCTGGGGGAAACCCTGAATGCCATTCTGGCACCAACTTGCACCAGTTTTAAAATGACACCCTGACATAAGGAAACGGCAACAACTTGAGCTTAGAGAAGGCTGCCCATCTCAGTACCTAACGGTATGATGTAGCCAGAAGACATATCATCCTAAGCCCTAAGCAAAAATCAAAATCGTTATCTACAGAAGACTGATTTTGACAAATATGGTCTGGATAGAACCTATCAGGGGACCAACGAGGAAGTTCCTAGCCTAAGCCTCGGCTAGGATTTGTACAAAAATCAAGATCTCTAATTCCAGAGGTCTAACTTTGACAACTGCAACTGAGCAAAACTTCTGGAACTATGCTGAAAGATTATCCTAGCCTCTGTCCTAGGTTCTGAACAATAACCAAGACCACTAATTACAGAAGACTGATTACAACAACAGTGATGGAACAGAAATCCTAAGAACCATAAAGAAAAACTCTCTCCTAGACTTTATCTCATGACCTACACAAATAACAAGATCTCCAGCTACAGAGGTGGGATGTCACCACCCACATCTGAATGGAAAATTTCCTGGCACTATAAAACTTGGGGTGTGTAAACGAGTGAGCCAGTAGCAAGCAGTTATTTCCATGGCAGTATGCTTTAAGGGTGATGAAACTCTGTATCTTTTAGGCCAAGGGAATTCCCGCTGTAACTTCCCCAATATTTAATGTGCCTATGCAAAAAGGAAGAAGAAGAAGAAGAAGAAGAAGAAGAAGAAGAAGAAGAAGAAGAAGAAGAAGAAGAAGAAGAAGAAGAAGAAGAAGAAGAAGAAGAAGAAGAAGAAGAAGAAGAAGAAGAAGAAGAAGAAGAAGAAGAAGAAGAAGAAGAAGAAGAAGAAGAAGAAGAAGAAGAAGAGACACTATCCAACCAAGAAGCCCTTCAACAGATCAGAAGAATGGCTAAAGAAACTGTGGTATATATACACAATTGAATATTATGCAGCAGTCAGGAAAGATGAAGTTATGAAATTTTCCGATACATGGATATACATATAATCTATTATGTCGAGTCAAATAAGAGGGAGAGAGATAGACGCAGAATAGTCTCACTCATCTATGGATTTTAAGAAAAATAAAAGAAATTCTTGCAATAATTTTCAGAGACAAAAGAGAGGAGGGTTAGAAGTTCCAGTTCATTACATGAAGCTCACCACAAAAACTGGGAGTGCAGTTAGAGAAATAACTACATCGAGAACTATCATAACAATGCGAATAAATAACGGAAGTAGAAAGCCTGTCTATAGCACAGGCAGGGGTGGGGTGGGGAGAAGGGAGATTTGTGAAATTGGTATGGGAATGTTGTACTGGTGAAGGGGGGGGTGTTCTTTACATGATTGAAACCCAACCACAATCATGTTTGCAAACAAGGTGTTTAAATAAAGATATTAATTTAAAAAAGTTTTCATGATAAAATACATATATGGAGAAAAAATAAAGAAGTTGCTGGTCTGTTGTTGTTGTTATTGTTGTTTTTCCTTATTTTTCTCCTGTAGCTTATGGTTTTGGCTTCTAGTTTATCCTTTTTGTAATTCTTTTTGTAATTTTGTGATACTCCCTTATTGTTTTTTGTTTCTGCTTTGTTTTGTTTTACTACCTTTTTCTTCTTTTTCCCCTTCCTTTTCTTTTTTTTAAATATAGTTTTTATTTTTAAACATGTTGGGTTACATAACGTCGGCAATCATATTTTAGGTACAAATTAACATAAAATCAGGGGAACTCCCATCACCAAAAAGTCCTCAGTCCACCTCTGTTCCAATCCTAGTTCCCATATCCTCTCCCCTACCGCCCCCCCCCCAGGGGATTGCTAAAGCAAGTGGTCTCCTCTGCGTCTAATTTGCTACTTGGTGGTCTTACACATGTTTGGTCTTGGTTACCACCCTTTCCCCCCCTGATTGGGAAGGAGGACTAGTCAGTATAAGTTATGTGGATTTGTTTGAGAAAGAAGAAAAAAAATAGAAGATAAAGAAAAAAACGGATAAATAAAAATAAGTAAATAAAAAAGAGAGGGGGGTCATATACTCCGAGAATGGGTGTAGTCCTTCCAGAGGCTTTCATTATTGGTTTGGGGGGGGGATGAAGGTGGCATAGAGTAACCGTACATAAAGAATCATCAGATGAAATATCCAGTGAGCATTCCAGTAAAAAAAGAAAAAAGAAAAGAAAAAAACATATTTAGGCCATGGTATTGAGATAGAAATGTGGCAGTAAACATAAGAAAAGAAAAGAAGAGAATAAATATATATACATATACTTGGAGACATCCACTAAAGTAGTCAATCCGCAATAATAAGATCAACAAAAGATAGATACATAATGATAAAAAAAAGATTGTTTTGTGCTTGTTATTTTTTTTCCCTCCTGCAGATGCACAGTAAATATTGGGGTCATTCGAAAGGAATTTCCTTTGGCTAAGAGATACAGGGTTTCTCCACCCTTGCCATATATTGTCACGGGATTGACTATAGACTCTTTTCAGGTTTCCCCTTCCTTTTCTAAATGGATATTTATAACTCCTAGACGGACTCCTCCAAGCTTTTCTCTTTTTTGTTTGCCTTTTTTTTTCTCCCCCCTATGGTACCAAGACCAGACAATCGAGTGCTCATTTTGTGGAAATAAAAACTGATCAGACATGAATGCCAAATCCAACGTCAACGACAACAGAATCGATACCCAATGTACAATAAGCTGTACAAGGGGAGAACGGTTGCACTAGCAACTCATTCTCACTATCTGCCTCAAACATTACTGTGGAAGAATTGTAATTCACTTGGACCACTATAAAAATTTAAAAAATGGAAAAATAAATAATAATCTCTATATAAAAAGAAATGAAAACATACAATTTATTAATTTTCAATCATTTAGTTGGCAGGATAGATATTGATTTATATGAATAGTGAATGGAGAGTGAATAGATAATGTATGGACTAGTTATTGTATCATATGCATCATATGAGTTCTATGAACCCATATACAATACACTGGAATCATCTAAATTGAGAAAAATAAAAAACAAATACATCACTTGTCATATGATAGGAATGATAAAGTAAATAAAATATGAATAAGTGAATTAATAGATGCAGGTTAAACTTCAATATAGGGATAATAAAATTCCCATGCTCCATATGACTAGTCAAATCTAATAAATAGTCCAGATTAAACAATACAGTGTTTGAGTTTCTCTAATTCAGTTTGGTGACTTCAATTGGAAGGGTTTTATGAGTTGATGTACTATCTGAGAATTCTAAATCAGGTTATAGGAACTTTGTGCTAAAAGCACAGTATTAGATAAAATGGATATAAACAGCAGTAAGACCAGCTAGAAAAACATTTTTACGCTTTTTGACAAATGTAGTTTTAAGCATCGAACATCTCTAACTATAAAAAATGAACTATGAGAGATTAATATGGCCACTGAAAATCAACTGGACATATCAGAAGTAGGTGGGGGAAAAAACAAGGCAAGAAATGCTGCTATAATTACAAATCATTTTTTTCTAAAATCAAAACCCAATTATAAATTCTTAGAGTACATGTCAACAAAAAAGACGAAGTCAGAGAGAGAGAGAGAGAGAGAGAGAGAGAACATGTGCTGTATATAAGCTTGGGACTTAAAAAAATTACAAAGTTTATTCTCTTATCCTTCTTCTGTCCATTTTATATAAATTAGAGCTATCTTTTAAAGAAGCAGAGCAAGACAAACATAAATCATAGAAAAACAAAACCTCAGACTCAGATTCATAACTGAGTTCTAACATAGAGTATAAGGTAGCAAGGATGGAAGAGGCATGAAGAGAGGAGACCAGGAGACAGTTTGCAAAGGACAGTGGTAGTTTGGTAATAGAATTATTATATTCTTATGCTTAGAATTATTATATTCTTATTATAATCTTATTCTTATAATATCCTTATTATATTCTTTATTGGCATGGAATCGAATATTCAAACATATATGGTTATGTCAACAAAAGTTAATTCAATATTTTTGTTGACTCTTCTATTACATTTTGATGTAGTTTTTTAAAATTGAAGTGCATAGGAAGTGCTTATGCCTATATTATTATGGTACAGCTATATGTTATTTGGCAAAAGGTCTAAATCCATATAATACTAAAATAATCAGATTATTTTATTAACATCTAACTAAAATATTTTATATTCTTCACAAAAGAACATTTGTCTGTTGTAGAATATTCATAACAACTTATTAATTCAGTACTAATTGCATGAAGTTAATATATTTATTTATCATAGTATATTTGAGATTTTCCATTCTGATGTACATAGTTGTAGATAACTACTAAAGTGATTTTTATAACGTCATTAAATAAACATGCCATAATTTAGTTTTTTATTTGCTTTTCATTGATTAATTTGCAATTAATCTACTAAGTATTTAAATGGTTAATTTAAATTAAGATGATGTATGATTTATAATTATAAATATGTAAGTTCTAACTTGATTCTCAATATCAATTTTCCAAGTAAAAATATATGTGGCACCATCATTTTAAATTTAGGAGTAAGGAGTGATAAAAATGCAATAGCCAGTAAATTTTCAGCTATTCTTTTCAAAGTAATATGAATAACTGAACTTCAGTCCCTGATTCTTTCTTAAAATATGCACCTGAAATTTATCTATGAATTTTCCATTATATTTGAACACTCAGTAAGTACATTATATTGCAATGAAATTTTATTTCATTTGTTGGTTAAATATTAAAGTTATAAGTGAAATAGAAGTAAATTACACCTATTTAGAAAATGACAAAGAGGAGGTAGTGGCAGAGCCAGGGAGATAATTTACATGTGCATGTGAGAGGCCTAGATTCAAAATTTGCAAGAAATGGCCTCTAAAGAAGTGCTGGAAGAAAAACTCTGAAGATTGCCTTACAACATATGTGGCCTTACAACAAATATTTTAAAAAGCGAAGAGGAGAATTAAAATATCCTATGGGAGTAGAGTTGTTTTACTGACAGACATTAATACCTACGTTATATCCACATCTTTTAATTTATTGACATCAAAACTTTATATTTTCCTTGAATATCATGAGGAATTGAGTTAGAATGCATACTAATATTTTAATGCAAGAATATTTAAAGTTGCTTGAAATGATTCCTGCATATATTAAACACTTTTATATGTTTCTTATACTTATGTGACAACACAATAAATGTTTTTGCATGAAAATTCTATTGATTTACAGATATATGAATCTACTTCTGATGAATGTCTTATATTTCTGAGACTGCAGATAATTATTTAAATAGTTTTGACTGCTAAATACTATATATTCCAGATCCACTTATAAATAAAATATTATTCAAATCAAAAATACAGATGTGTAAAAAGATAATATTAATATCTTAAAAGTTGATAAGTATGAATATTATTGGAAAATAAGAAATTTGAAAAGCTAATATATAGAAGAAAATTAACTGTGGATATTCCCTGAGATAATTCTTTTGGTTATAGATAAAATATTTAAGTGAAATTTGGGGACAAACTTTCAGAGCAATTGCTGTAGTTAGTCAGTGGTGTTACTTCCACTCAACCTTAAAATTGCAGGAGGATTTGCTAAAATAGAGATGACAATTTCATGCAGCCACTGAACTAGATAAAGTACATGTTGGAAATATTCACCGTTAGTATTGGGAATTTTATAAAATCTTGCGATACATTCTATTCCTAGATCCTCAACATGATGTCATAGGTTAATAAGTCTTGGGAACCCATATTTGGTAAAAAAAAATGTATTTATTTTCTGTCCAGTCAAATATATGATGAGCCATAATGATTTCTAGAGAAGCATTTTTACTGTATTAAATAGTAAATTTAAGCTCTCCCTAGTATTAATAAAGTGACCCTTCTAGTAAAGACTAGACTTTGCAAATACTAATTTGAAACCTGTAATTAATTCTAGGTGCTTTGGAAAGGAAAGCTGAAATGTTTTTTTTATTGCAGAAAAGTATATTAGTAACTTATTTATGCATCAGTTATCTCTAGGTATTATAGTTTAAATAATTAATAACATGGAAGCAGTTTACATTGTGGTGGAGTATTTAGCAAGAAAGAAAAGCAATAAACAGAAACAGCTGAAACTTGAAGACTTAAATATATGTAAACATAGCATTGTTTGTAATACTATAATTTTTTCTTTTATACTGGCTCAATAGGCATTACCTGGTCATTCCCTTGAAAATTCCTGAAATTACCATTAATAAGGAACTCCACAAACTATTAGCCTTCTGAAGAGAGTATCAAAGGGAAATGCAGGTAGAAAAACAAAATGACTTCTAAGGAACTTTTCTAAATATACCAATATAAAGTTATTTAAACAAATATATCTATAAGACTAATAAACATATGTCCAAATTACATCAGTATAATAAAAGAATTCTGTTAAAGTGGAATTTCAGCTTAAATATAAGAAATAAATAAGGAATGTTAACCAAGGTTCTTAAACAAGGCTAGATAATTTTTTGCAATATAGATTATAGACTCTGGGTACAACATGGCTAGTATGTGAAGATTCTGGAATATTAGAGATTTTGTCACAATTATGAACAACAGCAATAGCAGACAACAACAATGACAGAGACTTCGTTGTAAATGTCGTTTACTTGGATGAGAAAAAAATTGATTACAGCCACATTGATGTGGCTGTAATCTTGACATAATCAAAACCTTAATGCATATGATTTCAGAAAAACTCTACGATGTCAACATAATATAATTGATTGGCACAAAACATTCTGAGTGTTATACATTTATGTATTGTGATACAGATTATATTAAAAGTTGTTAGAAATACAATAATTAAAAAGATTGAAGAGCTAAAATAGAATGATTTTCTGAATCAAATATTTTTTTTTAATTTTTATGTGGCCAAAGTAAATTACAAATCTTTCACAGTGATATTTAAGGTACATTGTGATAATAAATAAGGGCAATCCCACTACCATTGTTGTCTTCCTTTTGAATTCCAGAACTTTCAGTAGAATGTCAAAATATTCCGGGCCGGAGCAGTGGCGCGGAGAAGTAGCCTAGGATGGACTGTGGTTCGATCCCCCGGGGTCTCATATGGTCCCCCAAGCCAGAAGTGATTTCTGAGCGCATAGCCAGGAGTAATCCCTGAGCATCACTTGTTGTAGCCCCCCTCAAAATAAAAACAAAACAAAATAAAAAAATATTCATAGAACTATCAATGGAGCACAAGTAACAGAGCAAGCACATTCTTTATGTGTGTGATCTTTATTTGGACTCAGATAACTATCACATGATTACAACACATTTTGGTATTAAATAGGGCATATATATATATATACATATATTGTTTTCAATGTGGGTGACTACTTATATATTCTAATTATACCAAAAGAGAAATGATAAAAATTTAGTATATGGACAAAGAAATTGTATAAAGCAGAGAATATAAGGTAAATGTCCAGATCTATATACAGATCCAGATTCATGCATACATACATACGAAGCATAATTTGCTTTTCACCAAAAACTTGCTACAATGTCAGTAAACTTTTTAGAAAGGTATATTTGGAAACAAGATCTAGTTCTAATTTTTATTCTATCCAATACATTTTTCTTCTTTGATCTAGTTTTTCATCTAGAGAAAAGGAATTTCAGTATTGACATGGTAAATGTGCTAATAAATACATATTGACATGTGTCCTTGTCACATAGTAGTTAACTACAAATTTTCATTTGTACCATATAATTACATGTTCAATGAAAGAAAAATAAAAAGATAAGCTGTAACTAAATATAAGGGGAGAAAGATAGTAAGAATATTGAGCCTGTATAAAATATTAAAATAGCCAAATAGAAGTTATTCATTTTCTACCCAAAATTGGTTTGGCTATGGTGATTCCTGGCACTGCAGGGCCTAAACATAACCCTATTCTAGAACCCAGGAGTTACTTACCAAGTCATTTGGTCAAATATAGCAGACAGTGGCCCCTAGTCATTCTGTAAGATGCCCCTAAAAAGGAAATTACTTTTTAGATTTATACCTTATTAACAATTATTTGAATACATTATAACTTATTGTAATATATTTTAAAATGTTAAATATAATTTTGGAGGGAATGTAGGGGTCAGACCTGGCCTTGATCAGGGCTTATTCCTGGCTCTGTGTTCAGGTATCATTCCTTATGGGGCTCAGAGAATAACAAGGGGTGCCAGAGATCTGTGCAAGGCAAACTCCCTCTCTGCTGTGCTATAACTCTGGCTCCCAAAGTTCACTATCTGTTCTAATAAGGACTCACACTTATTAGATGAGACCCACCCATATTAAAAAAGCATTATTTGCATCTCTTAAAGTGCAAATAATTGAAAATTTATCTTATCAAAAATTTCTTCATATTCGAACCCAGAAAAAAAATCACGACTAAATACAAATTTCCAAACTCTGTTGCCTGGTGATTTTGACTATAAAAATGAACACTGTATCTCATTAGAGATTGATATAATAATCTTTGCCTCTAGAGAATTTTAAAATAAGCCACAAAAATTAGGTTCAGAATTACATTGATTCTACGGTACTCTCTAATTTCAGATGATATTTTATGCTATAAGGAATAGTATTCCATGCTTAAAATAAGTAAATTTCAAACTAAATTTGGTGAAGATCTTAAAAAGTTTAATTCAACAAAATATGAAGAAATTTTTTAAATACGCATTTTCATTTGGCACTCATGCTTCATTTATTTGTCATGGAGCGATTAAACCATCAGTCATTTTCAGATCCCTTTAACAATTGAGACTACTAAAGATATAATTCCTTGTAGAATTATAAGTGAATATAAGCATAGGAATCCAAAGAGTTGTTAGAAAAACATAATTTCCAAGATAACTTATAAGACAATGAATAACAACTGCAATAAACCCAAAATATCTGAACCTTTAAGAAATTTTCCTAGAAACTTTCAAAAAATATATATATACAGTAATTATTCCTGACAATGTATTTTATTTTATTTATTTATTTATTTATTTATTTATTTTTGGTTTTTGGGCCACACCCGGTGACGCTCAGGGGTTACTCCTGGCTATTCGCTCAGAAGTCGCTCCTGACAGGCCCGGGGGACCATATGGGGAACCGGGGGATCAAACCGTGGTCCGTCCTAGTTTAGCGCAGGCATCTTATCTCCAGCGCCACCGCTCGGCCCCCCCTATTTTATTTTCTTAAAATTAGGCTGTATATCCCAAAAAAGACATTTACAATACAAAAAAAATGGTTCACACATCTATATATAGATGCATGCCCCCATCCAAGACAAATTCATTTTCAAAACTCTTCATTACATATAATTTCTATATTTGAGAAACATTCAATTGGCCTGTTCTTTCTCCCAAAGGAGAATTATGTAACTTTAATCTATTAAAATGAAATTCATTTTTAGTATCACATTAACCAGATGTTATGCTAAGCTATTTCTGCATAATTTAGAAACTAAATTGGCTCCTTACACATATGTTAGTGATTCAAGGCCAATTCTCTCAGTGTTAATCATAAGATATTATCATTGATAGGACCAGATGTTACAACAACAAACCTCAGGGTCAAAGTTAATCTTAATTTTAGTGTGTGTGTGTGTGTGTGTGTGTGTGTGTGTATGTGTGTAGAAAATGTTTTATTTCTACCCCTTTAAATATATTGTATAGTGGCAAATGGTGGTGCTCTGCATACAAATATTAAAAATAGGTTATAGATCAGTGCTTGAAATAGAACATATGTGATTAAAAATAACTGACTATGGGGGCCGGGCGGTGGCGCTGGAGATAAGGTGCCTGCGCTAACCTAGGACTGACTGCGGTTCGATCCCCCGGTTCCCCATATGGTCCCCCGTGCCTGCCAGGAGCGACTTCTGAGCGAATAGCCAGGAGTAGCCCCTGAGCGTCACCGGGTGTGACCCAAAAACCAAAAACCAAAAAAAAAAAAAAAGAACTGACTATATAGAGAAGCAATTTAATAGTAACTTTATGTTTCCAGTCATTATTAAGTATTTTCATTTTATTAATTCATTACTCTCAATAGATAAATAATCTTTGTTTTCTTTTTGGGCTGCACCCGTTGACATTCAGGGGTTACTTCTGACTATGCACTCAGAAATCGCTCCTGGCTTGGGGGAACATGTGGGACACCAGGGATCAAAGCTCGCTTTGTCCTAAATTAGTTGCGGGCAAGGAAAGCTTCCTACTTCTTGTGCCACCACTCTGGCCCCAAGAGAGATAATCTTTTATATGTTAAGATACCTCCTATGGTCTGCTATATTTAAAAATAACTTAATTTTAGGATAATTTTTAAGTATTCAGCTATAAATATATTCATATTTATATGGACATATTTGTATTCATTGTGATAAGTTTACATTTTTTTTTTTTGGTCACACCTGGCAGCGCTTGGGAGTTACTCCTGGCTCTATGCTCAGAAATCACTCCAGGCAGGCTCAGGGGACCATATGGGATGCCGGGATTTGAACAGATGACCTTCTGCATAAAAGGCAAACGCCTTACCTAAGTGTTATCTCTCCAGTCCCAATGTTAAGTTTACATTTTATGTGGATTAGAATTCAGTTTAATTTGTAACTTTCTAGTCTATTTGTCTTCCTGAATAATGTTATTAATATCTACCATAATAAACCTCATACTAATAGACTATAATATTAGCAAGTGTGTGTTATGTCATTGTGAAAATTAAATTGTTCAGTATACCTTAGTTCTTATGTGATATCACCCATATATTAAAAGCTCAGGTCTGGTCAGAGAGATAAAACAGCCAGTAGGAAATTTGCTGTTCATGTAGCCAACCAGGATTCAATACCTAGCACTCCATTGCTGAGTTTAAAGCTGAAAGAAAGTCCTGAATTCTGCAAAGCTTGCCACACCCCCACAAAAATAGCAGACTCACAAAATTTCTGAACTCAAAGCCAAGAGTAACCTTAAGCACTTCAGGTGTGGCCCCATTGCCTAAAATAATTAATATGACAGAAAAACTGCCACAATTGGTGTATGTATTATGGTACTACAGTAGTATATTATAAAAAGTTCTAATATGTTAAAGACAAATTAATTAGAAGCATATATACACTCATACAGGTTATATGAAAGAAATAAAGAAAAGTAAGAAAATGGAGAAAGAAGTAAAAGATAAGTGAGAAGAGATATGATTCATTCCCACAACCCAACTACACGTTTTCTGTATATATAATGACTGACTACAATTATTTGGATACCACTTGACTCCAGTGATACATCAGTTAGATGACTCTATGATGTTGGAACAAATTTGTACATTAAGATAGGACCCAAAATAACTGAGAAATTATATGTCACTGTTATAAAATAGGAGCCATGTCTGGGGAGTTTACCCCCTTTTACTTTTCTGACCTCAGGTCATTTTTGCCAATTACAAACATGTTTTACAACTATCTTCACTTAATATATCTTAAGTCTAGCATATTTTAGTGTTCTAACCAAAACATTTGCTAGATGGGTCACCTTCAGTGCTCAAATTTGGAGGAAATCTTGTTTTTCTTTTTTTTTTTATTTTTTATGTGGCCAAAGTGAGTTACAAATCTTTCACAGTAATATTTAAGGAACATAGTGATATTGAGTAAGGGGAATTCCCACCACCAGTGTTGTGCTCCCTCCCTTCCTTTTCCCAGCATGCACTCCTCTTCTCCATCCTTTACTTCCCAGGATGCTAGTTTGACTGGTCCCCACTGTACAGCTTGTTGTAGATTGGGTATTGATTCTATTGTTCTTGACTTTGGTTTTGGTGTTCAAGTCTGATCATTTTTTTATTTCCACTAAATGCTCATATGACTGTCTAGTCCACGTGGAGAGCCAGTTAGCTTATACTGAACCAAGATTCTCTGAAACTATTTTTACTGTTTTTATATTTGATAATCAAATCTGGCTTTCAACTGGTACTTCACAGTTTCCCTAAGTAGTACCACAAAGAATTTACATTGGTATAAATAGTTTATCACAACATATATTGATTTTTAGTCTGTTGCCATTAGCAATTTTCAGAGAAAATTCAGCAGATATCAACTCTCCAATCCACAATCAGATTGACCTTTAGAAAAATATATGTATTGAGATAGTGTGACCCATAAGCAAATAAGATTTTATGAATGATGAGAAGACAGAAAAATCAAGTACAGATGAACTGAGATGATAGCAAACTGTCATCAAACTATGACCAGTAATTAGGAACTGACTGCTAAAGGATGGCCAGCAAGTAAGTGATTGAGGATGAATAAGCATTAAGCAGAGAGATGCAGGCACTGAACTGTAAGAAGCAATTGGAGTTCAAATCCCAGAAACAAAGCCAAGGGTCACACTACTTTAGCAACTAGCTATTCTTGACCTCCTTTAAATAGCATTTGTGTAGTAAAAATGAGCGTGATGACATAAACCTCTTTCTAAAATTGTCCATGTCATTATTGCTTTTATAAAGCACTTAGAGCATTAACCATCACATAATAAAAATGCTTGATGAGTAATAAGTATTATGGCTGTATTATCTTCTACTTATAATATATGTCATGTGTGTATACATATATATATATATATATTTTTTAAAGAGTAGAAATGAGCAATCTTAAGTTGGTGACCTGCCAGAGATAATAGATTCCTGTAGGAATTAACAACAGCTCTTTAAAAATATGTAAGCACCAGCTCCCTGGATTTCCATTAGTTAAATTGTTCAGGGCCTTAGTGAAACTGGTATAAACGAGCTAAGGGGATTTGAGAGTTGGCTTATTATAAAAAGAGTATGTCAAGGTGATTACTGGAATTGTAGATAATGTCCCTTGTTGTGATATATTTGATCCTATTCCTTTAAGCATCCTCTGCTTGTATTAATTGTTACATTAAAGTAATAAAGGCACACATTAAAGACTATGGTTTCAGAGTACTAAACCAATTGAAGACACATGAGGGTCAAGGGATTTTGTTGTATTTGTTTTACATGTTTTAAATGAGTAAAAAAAAACCAAAAGCAAAACCATGGTATGTATTTCTCTGTGTTGTTAGATTATATTATACAACTTTCTTCATTTAATTTGTAGACACTCATACATAAAAGTTGCCTACAGACTTGTGCTTCTGAACCAAGATAGGTTAAATAATGCATATACTCTTAAACAAAAATAACTGAACAATAGTTGCAAGAAAAACCAAATTATAATATATGGTGGTACTCATGTGGATGTTAGCAGCGAACTGTAAAAATTTAATTTAAACAGCCTTAATATTCAAGCTATATGCCATGCCTAAATTTATAATATGGTTATAACTTTCCTTGACAAAAATATAAGTTTTCCTTGACAACACTCTTCTTTTAATTTACAAAATTTCATACATAAAAGTTGCCTACAGACTTGTGCTTCTGAACAAAGACAGGTTTAAATAATGCAGAAGTTCTTAAATGAAAATAACTGAACAACAGTTGCAAGAAAAACATAAATTGTAATATAAGGTGGTACTCATGTGGATATAATCAGAGGACAGAAGAAAATTTAACTGATAAAGCCATGATATTCAAGGTATTTTCCATGATTAAATTTTAAATATCCTAAATATGTTAATAACTTTCTTTTACAAAATGTAAGTAAAGCAGCTAACTGTATTGTTCTCATTACTTAGGAATACAAAGGAAATCCCATGAAGGATGAAAGCTATTTCAAATTATAATTTGTACAGGTTAACAATTTAGAATGATGTTCAGAAAATCAATCCTGAGTACATCTGTGCTAAAGGGAGAGTTTCTTTCCAATGTAAATGTAGTTCATATATATATATATATATATATATATATATATATATATATATGAACTACATTTACATTTATATATGTGGCGTATGTAAACATTTCTAATCTTATCATGATCTGGAATTGTTATGTATAAACATTTATGACCCTACCCTGATCAGTGATTGAACCCTACCCTAGGGTGTAACCTGGCAAAATTGTTCTGTATGTAAACATTTCTTGGGATTAGTATGTTACTGACCCTACCCTGATCGGTGTCTGTGCCCTGCCCTAGGGAGTGACCT
>PVKC010028551.1:0-15409 GCA_004027635.1 Crocidura indochinensis
GTGGCCCAAAAACCAAAAAAAAAAAAAGTCATATACAAATGATGGCAGTCATGCTGTACAGCAAAGATAGCTGAAAGCAGTCATTCCTGTCATCTACTCTTTTGACTCTTAAAACAAACTTACTCTAGGCTAGAGAGATAGCACAGTAGTAGGGCATTTGCCTTTTACGCAGCTGATCCAGGACAGATGGTGGTTCGAATCCCAGCATCCCATATGGTCCCTCATACCTGCCAGGAGCGATTTCTGAGCACAGTCAGGAGTGACTGAGCCCTGAGCACTGCTTGGTGTGACCCAAAATTAAAAATAAAACAAAAAAAAAACTTACTAAAGTTTATAATGTACAACTTCTGGGTTTGGAATTTTTTAAGGGGGGGGGGATTTAACCTACACATTTACCTCTCTTTCCTCCTAAAATTCCTCTGAAATGATTAAAATGAAGAAAAGAATCTCTATCAATCCCAGAAAACCAAGAAAGCTACCACCAATAGGCAGAAACTCTGGAAGTTTCTAGAGTGTGTTAGCATAAGCAGACAGACTGACAGAACATTCTGGAGAGGCTTAGCAGTCCTTAAGCTGCAAAAATAGGAAGAGCCCAGAGCTCAGTCAGAACTGAATTTCTCAAGGTGCCTTGGATAGTGGTTCTCTCCTCCAGGAAGAGGAGAGATGGCCAGGTGGAAGTTGCTGATTGGAAGACTCATCAAGAGTAGAATAAGCACTTGAATGCTTGAAATGTTTTCTTGGATCTACAAACTTGCTGGGTTTTCCTTCTGTGGTACAACTATTAGGTCAGAAGTTACATACTATGTGTGAGTGTGTGTGTATATGTCTGTCTGTGCACCTGTGTGTTGAGTATGTAGAAGGGCATGTGCATGCATTATTTATATTCAGGGTCCTTGGGTATAGTCCATAATTTCTTTTTTTTTTCTGCCCTCCCAGCCCTGAGTCCATAATTTCTTTCTCTGGAAGGTGACCAGCTGGAAAATTGGAGATGCAGGAGAGAAAAGTCCTCCCTCCACCAAACAAAGGCTGCTGTAGTTAGGGGCAAAACTATAGTTCCAAACTCTGTGGTCGTCATTCCTTCTGGCACATACATCTTTTCAGAGAAAGAGGACTCAAAAAGATATTGTTGCTTGTTAATAATTTTCATAATCCTCAGTATCAGCTACTAAGCCGGCAGCCAACTCCACATAAGCAATAATAATTTATAGTTGCAGTTAATGGGCTGTTTTATAGGAACCCACAATTATAATTGGATGTCAAGTGTTGTGAATCTCAGCGGATGGAAAGCAACAACCACTGGGGCCTGGTGTTTAATTTTTTAATGTGATTACTAAATTTCCCTTCTCCTAGCTCCTGTATCTTGTCTCAGTGTGGTCTCCCACTATGGCTCTGTTTCTGTCAATGCTATCTTCACCAGTCCAGAATCTCTACCTTCACTTTTTCACATCTTTTTCCTGCCTGTCTTGTTACTGAGTATGAGGACATTGGCTTGAATGCTACAGAAACAAGGCCAGGGGGCCGGGCGGTGGCGCTGGAGGTAAGGTGCCTGTGCTAACCTAGGACAGACCTCGATTCGATCCCCCGGTTCCCCATATGGTCCCCCGTGCCTGCCAGGAGCGACTTCTGAGCGAATAGCCAGGAGTAACCCCTGAGCGTCACCGGGTGTGGCCCAAAAACCAAAAAAAAAAAAAAAGAAAGAAAGAAAGAAGGCCAACTACTAACATTTCTGATTGATAGCACCCTCTTCCTCTCCCCACTAAGCATCCAGACATGTCTCCTAAATTCCCAGATTTGCCTAATTTTGCTACCAAACACTGACAGAGTTGTCTGTCAAAGTATTTTCTTGAGAAAGGGTGAAATACTATCCTGATATAGTCCCCATCTTTGTACACTGGGATTGAGCTGAGATGGCTGAGTTCTTGTCTCCATAGGGTAGGTAAGAACCATGATTTTGTTTGTTTGTTTTGGGGTCATATCCAACTGTGCTTAGGGGTTACTCCTGGCTCTGCACTCAGAAATAGCCCCTGGCAGGCTCAGGGGAATATATGGGATGCCAAGAATCGAACCACTGTCTCCTGGATTGGCCACACGCAAGGCAAGCTGTACAATCTCTCTGGCCCAAGAGCCATGATTTTTGGGTAACTTTCTGCTTAGAAGTTTCTTCGTAACTTTACTACCAAAGTGTTTGGCATGCCCCCAAAGAAACAGTGGATACAGAACAAGGGTCCAGTGGTTATTAATATTGACATTATTGTAGTAACACAGAATTTTAACTTCAGAAAGGCTAAGTGGTTCATAAACTCAAGGCTGTTTACTCACTGGCTTTTGCATTTGACTGTGTTCTCAAATGGGTTCTGGCTAGGGCGCTAGGATCACACTTAGATCATCATTTGGCTTATATTTTGATTACCCAGAAAACTGCTGGATAGGTCCTTGTAAGTTTTGATCTTGGCTAATGAAGTTGTTTATTAGGCTTAGTCATTGATCTAGTCTGACATAGAATTTGAGGTTGAAAAGGCAGTTGGTTTCAGGACCACCAGCAGAAAGTAAAACCCTGGCTAATCTCCCTCACTTGTCACTCCCTTTTTCTCGCTCAACCAATCCCTGGCATCCCCTCTCCTGAGAGGACTTTCTCACTCTCATTAGAAGGGTCATGCATTTTTCTTTAGTCACAAGTAGATCTAAAAAAAGTGTGTTTAATCCATTTGCCACTTCCCCCAAAACTAGACTATTTTCCTGACAACCACTGTTGGTGAATCCTATGTTAATTTAGGCCCTAAAATCTGGAGCAGAACTTTAAAAACAAATCTTAATTGCAAGATGCTAAGGCAGTTCTTTTTAAGAGCCTGTGGATATTGGGTTGAAGGATTCTGGCATTTCTTATAGATTTGATGGGATGAAGTGTATGCATTAAATTTATGCATTGATACAAAATCAATTGATTTTTTTTACAAAAGTGAAAAGGTTACATTTCAGAGGTGGTATTCTGTCATCATACACTGTAAATTCACCCCAGGCACCATATAGATAACCCCAAGTAAATAAGTCTGAATCAGGTTCATGCATGAAACAATCTAAACTAGGCTGAGGGTGAAACTCATAATCTGGCATTCTTCTTCCTCTTATGGAGCCCCTGCTGCCTACCAGAGCTACCTTTTTTATTGAGACCACTCCAAGGTGGGGTAGCTATCCTGAGTCCCACCCAGGTTTACATATAAGACATCTCTGTTTTGGGTGAAATCAAGTTGTAAACAAACAAATACAAAGAAACCAGGGATGATCTTCGTTTTTTGGGTAAAATAAGGTGTAACCTAACAATACACCACAACCAAATTCATTTTATTTTTACCCAAATCTGTAAAGGTAACATCCAGGCCTTGTTTTCCTGAGGCAACTTTCCCATAAACACAAAGGACTTCCCCCTGTTCTCACCTACTTTCTACTCCATCTTCATTTGCTGGGCCATGCATAGTTCTGTCCATTCATTTCTGTTAGTTGATTTGCATTTTATTGTCAAATGCATTTTGTTGTTGGTGTCTGAAAGTGAGAGTCCTATTACCAGGCCTAGGCCTACCAGATGGTGCACCTATGTAGATTCAATACCAACTAAAGCCTATATATAGTCTGTTTGGTCAAAACACTCTTAGAACCCAAGAACAGAAGCATCCCCAAGTTCCTTGTATCCCCATTGCTTTATATTTTACTTTTCCAGATAAGGCTTTACTGACTTCTCAAGTTCCTCCTGCATGTACTCACATAATTCATCTTATTTTTATGTAACAACCACCATAACTAATCCTTTCTATAAGCAGAATCCCCTCCAACCAATACCTACCTCTTGGGCTAGGGATGACATCAGATACACAATGAATTTACTTAGGCTTATCATGTGCTCAGAACATGGCAAGAAAAGACTCAATAAAAGCAGCCCCCCAGTGTCACAAGAGAAATGATTCTAAGTGTTTGTATTAATCTGTCAAAATCTTCCTAAGATGTCACTAGAGACTTTTAACTTGGCCCCTTTTCAAGATTTCTTCCTACCCCAGGTTCTGGAATGTTATCCTCTCAGGATATCTCCTCACTTCTGCAGGTATTCCTCTACACCAGAAGGGAAACCTAGACCAGAGAACTGCTATACTGTGGTTCAATTGACCAAATCCAAGGAGCAGAGGGAAAGAAGCATTCTCTGCTCTTCCTCCATTGCCCTCTCACTCGGAAAAGCACAGCATCCCACACAAAGCATGGGCAGTGGGGAGTCTTAGGGGCATTCCCCTTTGAAAAGAAGATGAGGAAACCAGCGGCTGGCAGTAAAGGAATATGACACAAATGTTCTGTTGGAAGAGCTATAAATAGGGAGAGTCAATGGACTGGAAAGGAAGGCATTTAGCAGCTAAGTGTTCTTTGCAACAGCAGGCTCGCACCTCATTTTATCAGACATTATTTACACAAAAGAAGGAGTGATGGTGCTTATGGCATCATTAGACATGGATTATTTCTTAGCTGTGACTACAGAAGCCCAAGGGAAGCAACTCTTCTCTATCTCCTCAAGGGCACCCTGGTAACTAAGCACAATTCATCCCTTAGTGAACTGGAAACTCTGGGCAACCATTTTCTTACTCTGTCCATCCCCAGCCCACTCTTAAAAGTCAGGGGTCACATCTCTCTAGGTTCAATAACCAAACTAACTTCTCCATTTGAAAAGCTTGGTCACCCCAAACTTACTCCAACTCTACCTAGTCAAGAGGTTGGCATTGCAGACACAGACCCCTCAGTTTTCTGACATGTGAATGTGGTATCATGTCTGGTTCTTCTGCTGCTTCTAGTCCAACATGGAACACAGAAATGACATTCCTTCATGAATTTATCCCATCTTGCCATTTTTCACTGGAACACCTGAAGAATAATAGCATCACCAATAAGCATCGACCAAAATATAAGACACTGGTTGCTCTGATCTAATGCCTATGGATGTCCCTATTTCCATCACTTCCTGGACTCCTCTTGCCTTTTAAGTGCTCCAGGGAAACCCATTGGCCTCCCTACCACCCTAAGTTCAAGGGTATCTCTTTTATTCAAGGAGGAAGTTCCTCTCTCTCCTTCCTGACTCTTTCAAGTCATTCCTTCTCTTATCCAAACCTATCTTCAATATACTTGGGTTTTTCAACCATGACAGAAATTTTTGGTGGGGATGAAGATGCAATGAAGTGGGGGGGTGTTCTTTCTTCCATTCTGACATGTTATTTTCCCAAGGCAATGAAATATGAAGCCTGCCACATGCTTTCATGAGGGGAAGGAAAAATAGAAAATTTTGGACCATTTGTCGTCTTATAATCGCATCTAAATACTAGAACTTAAGACTTTGGAGTATTATACCAACCTTGAATGCCACCATCTTTTGAGTTAGAGTACTGATGGTTTGTGACAACAGAGCCCTGTAGAGCAACTACCTCAAGGGAATCTTCTTGAGGCAAAAGATTCAGAGACACCCCTCCTGAGATGGGAAAGACAGCAAAAAGAGGGACACTGTCTTCCCATAATTAGGGGTTACTCTCAGGCTTGAGTCTGGGCCATCCCTCCTCCCTCACAGAGAGGTCTGGTTAAAGGAGAAATTAGTCATGAGCCACTTGTATTGCATACTGTGTTACTCCAGAGACATGTCAAGCCCCAATGATTATGCTTATCTTCTCCCTGGAGCCTCACTCCCTCCTCCTCCTGTCTATGCTTCTGCCATGCCCCTGATCCTTCTACCCTGCATGTATCCTAGACTCTTGTCCTATATAAACATTGTTAGAATGGAATAAAGTGTCTCTGGTTATCAGCCTGGAATTCGTTCTTTCCTGCTCATCTCTAGGGAGAGAACAGACTTGGTCCCGAACGCACTGGGGGGACAGAAGTTGATCCTCACTGGCTGATTAGGTCAGCACACATACCCTCTAGTTGTCTCCTTAGAGTGAGCTGGAGGTTATATTTCCAAACAGGGAGGATTCAGGGAGGTAAAGATTCCCACCGATGAGCTTTTCACTAGGTTTAAGTTAAAACTAGTTTCAGTGATGGGAGCTGGGTTCAAGCCCCTGAATTCAAGTCCCAGGACCTCTAGGTCTCTTTAGCACCATTGATTGGAACTCTGGTGGTGCTCAGCAGTGCTGGGGAGGCCAAAGAATTTTCTACTAACCTCGGGGCGGGGGTTATGCTCATTGACTTCTTCCTCAACATCCCAGTGACACCAACTTCTCAGCTCAATCACTTCTTAGGGGAGGGAAACTTGTTACTTCTGAGGCAATCCAGTCTGGTGACAGATCATTTTGACTGCTAGCTGGGTTTCCCTAATAAAAGCTTTTCTTGCCACTGTCAGAAATCCAGAAATAGTAAAAACTAAAATCAGAGCCATAAAGCAGTATTTAGTGAGAGTCTCTAGTGCACAGAAGAACAGCTCAGGAACCGAGAATCTTTCCAGCTGTGTGCAATGTAAGATGTGGCAGGACTTGGAGAGAGGAGATGTAAGAAGGGCTTTGGACCTTTGCAATGATTAGCGATACCCACTGGCTGTGCTAGAAAATGGGGATTGATCTTGTACCATTTTGGAAGGATGAGTTAAGATTTTTATGACTATTAGATGCATTTACAGGAAGTCACCTGAGTTTGCTATGTTCATAAAACCAGATAAATTACATTGTGCTTGTGACTTAGTTGAAGTTGTATGCTTGAGGATTTCCATGTTGTTTAATTTTGTTTTTTTGTTTTTTTGTTTTTTTTGGTTTTTGGGTCACGCCCGGCAGTGCTCAGGGGTTACTCCTGGCTTCATGCTCAGAATTGCTCCTGGCAGGCACGGGGGACCATATGGGGCACCGGGATTCGAACCGATGACCTTTTGCATGAAAGGCAAACGCCTTACCTCCATGCTGTCTCCCAGACCCCTAATTTTGTTTTTTATTTTTGTTTTTGGGCCACACCCCGTGACATTCAGGGGATACTCCTGACTATGTGCTCAGAAACTGCTCCTGTCTTGGGGGACTATATGGGATGCAGGGCAATCGAACAGACTATCCTAGGTTAGCATGGGCAAGGCAAATGCCTTAACCCCTTGCACCACCACTTCGGCCCCTGTTGTTTATTTTTTTATCTTGTTTTAGAAGAACCAAATATAAGAGTTCATGTATCTTGTGAATAAACCTTCTCTTCCTTTTAAGAGTTGGGAGGGAAGGATCAGAGATAGTATAGTAGGTAAGGCACATATACACAGTTAAACTGGGTTTGATCCCAGAGCCCACCAGGAGTGATTCCTGAGTAAAGAGCCAAGAATAAGCTCAGAAACTAGCAACCCCCACAAAAAGAGTTGAGGGCCAGGAAGAAAGTACAAAGGTTAAGGCATTTGCTTGGCACATGGTCAATCCCCTTTGATCCTCAGCACCTCATATGGTCTCTCAGGAGTTGCCAGGAGAGATCTCTGAGCACAGAAGTAAGTCCTGAGGCCCTTCCTGCAGGAAAAAAAAAGGAGCTGGAAGCACAGACCACAGAGATCTTTCTAAGAAACAAATATTACTGCTGTAACATCTTCCTTTCCTCTGTCTTGCTTCATTTATTAGATAGCTTTGCAGAAGGGTTTTCCTTTTGAGAGATATTGCCAATAGGCCCCTTCACATGTGTTTAAACAGACTGGTTCTGCCTCATTGGCCCATAGAAAGTCCAGCACTCTTCAGTTTCACAGTCGTACTTTCTGTCTTGCTTCCGTTGTGGGCTGCATCTCCCATGGGGGAAAGGTGGGGTCTTTCTCCCTCTTCTCTAGAATCTGTCTTAAAGTTCTTCCCTACCTTAACGACAGAATTTGTGAGGCCATACTAGTTCAGATCACCCTGAAATGTCCGTGGTGCGAGGAAGCCCACACTTACAGGTGTTACATAATGGGGAGAAGATGTGCAGGAGAGGGGTGATGCTGTTTATTATCCAGCTGGGCCCACCAGCAATGTGGGTTTGAAGACGTTATTTTGAATGATCCTAACAGACATTCTGTGCTGTCTCCCTCACCAATGCTCAAGCTTGAAGCAACCCACACTGTCCCTATTGTCCCTGGAGAAGGATGTCAGATTGCAGAGGTCTCATGGGAACAACTTAAGCTTCTGTTTCCTAATGATACTCTCTCAGAGAGAGAGTGTGTGTGTGGGGGTGGGTGGGTGGCATGGGCACTATCTTGCGTACATCCCTGCCACTTAGCTCCTTATGCAGAAAACCCTCACAGGAACTATTTCAGGTTTGAGTTAAAGGATCCCATAGCCAGGTTGTCTAGTGGTCAATGGTAACTAACCCCAGTCGAAGACAGGCAAAATCCTAGAAAAATTTCATTCATATTGGGCTTTCTTTTTAAGAAATTGATTTATTTGGGCCTCATCTTATTTAAAATGGCTTCTCATAAATTTTTGGTTATTTTTCCAGCCAAGTTATTTTTTGTTTTGTTTTAGGTTTTGGTTTTTGGGCCGCATCCAGTAGTGCTCACTGGTTACTTTCTAGCTCTGCACTCAGAAATTACTCCTGGCAGGCTTGGGGGACCATATGGTATGCTAGGATTGGAACCCAGGTTGGCCGCATGCAAGGCAAATGACCTACTTGCTCTGACGCTCCCGGTTATATTTTGAATCAGATTTTACTTCCAACCATGGCTCTGCTCCCTCATTTCCTGAGGTTTCCAAGATGCTTTGTAGGAACAGAGCACCCTTTTTAGACCAGTCAGAACAGTCTCTTGGAATTTTGCACTCAAGTCTGAATGCAAATCTCTGCCACTTGCTAGCTGAGGGGTTCAGAGCAAGTCATTTGTCCCTTCTTCTTCATCTAGAAACACATCTAGTGAAAGCTGCTGTCCCAGACTTACTTTGAGTCTTGGATCTGGTCATGTATGTCAGGAAGTTGGGAAGAGTGTCTAGTGAGAGAATTAGCTACTATTTGATACAAGCAAGAGCATCAAGGAAGAGGGTGAATACTTCTGAGCTCAGCTGGACAGGCCTAGAATCTGGTCTGAACATCAGCTAGCCAGCCCTAGAATGAGTTTCCAGGGAGTAGACCTTAAAACAAGCCCTCCAAGGAATCAAAAAAAAGTCAGGGTGGGAAAGGGCAAGTAAGGCACCAAAGTGATCTTGAGCTAAAAATGATCTTAATCCTTGGACTCGACGACATATGCTCATAATCCTCTGGACCAGGGGTCCTCAAACTTTTTAAACAGGGGCCCAGTTCACTGTCCCTCAGATCATTGGAGGCCAGACTATAGTAAAAACAGAAACTACAAACAAATTCCTACGCACACTGCATATATCTTATTTTGAAGTGAAGAAACAAAATGGGAACAAATACAGTATGTGGCCCGCGGGCAGTGGTCTGCTCTGGACCATTGCCACCAATATCTTAGTGTGAGTCACAGTCAGTGTCTCAAATGTACAAAACATACATCAGAGCAGCCCTGTGCAGAAACCCAGACATACATGATCTCTTTTCATTCTCAAAACCCAAGCATCTCTTACTTCATTGTCATTAGTCTTCACAGTGTAAGATCCAAGGCCCCCTGGCCCTAGGACCAAAGTAGTCCCAAGCCTCCAGTAAAGCTACTATAACGTATTTTGCCATAGACAGAGAGTGTTGCTCAAAGATAAAACTGCAAAATATGCCCTCTAAAGGGCAAGGACCCACGCCCGCCCCGTTCTGCTAAAATAGAGGAACTAGGAGGGTCTGGATGTTCCACCAGATAAGGACCTCTTGACATAAAGTTGGGTCAGCAATGGCTCGAGACATCAATCCTAAGACATGATGTGATTTGTGCACACATGGAAATGGGCCAATTATGTAAATGGTGAAGAATGAACAGCTTGTATTAACCAGTGAAATGCTTGAGCTGTAGAAGCTTATAAAGCCTTATATAAACTGCTTGAAGATTTGACTTGGGGCCCTCAACTCCACTGTTGGATGAGACTTGGACCTCGACTAGCTGAATAAACTCCCTTTTGCATCTTGCATTATCAAAGGTGGTCATTGACTCAGCACTCACTCAGACCCTTACAACAGGTAGGTGACACACCACAGAGTCTTTGTTCTAAATAAGCACATGAGAAAGTTCTGTGTAGTAGCCTCTGCCCATGAGACACTCCCAGATCTGCCATGTTCCTCCAGTGATATAAATATATTGGCTGATACAAACTTCTCTTGTGATGGAAGTGAAGCTGCCCTGATACACAACATTGCAGAGCAGGACAGTACAGAGATAATGATGCATGGCCTAAGTCTGGTTTTCGGCACCACCTGGTCCCTCAAACAGCCCTGGAGACCCTAGCACTACCAATGTGACTTGGGTCTCCTCAACCACAAGATCCCAGAAGCACTGGATCCTCCAGGAGCTGTGTTGGCCAATAACTACCAAAAGGGGTCTCAGGTCTCCTGAGCACTGCTTGGGAAGCCAAAATAATAGCTGCAGGTTAATAATTCGTAGGAGAGCCCTCGTCACAAATTGTCTTACACCAGAGTGTTAAGATGGCTGACTGGCAAGGCTAAGAGTGACGAGAAAGGATATTCCTGAGCACCATCCTGATTGAATAGATTGATCAACTAGTCCTCGGCAGAATAGGGAGGCTCTCTGGGCTGCACAAAGACACCTGTGAGATTGAATAGCCATGTCTGTGGTGCTTAGCATGGTCTTGGTCCTTTGGGCCACATCCAAAAATATGTCAAAGCATGATGTTTTCATATAAAACTTTAATTCTGAGGGCCAGAGCAAAAGTACAGTGGGTACATTTACCTTGCACACAGCCCACCTGGGTTCTCTAGCATCCCGCAGGATCCTCTGAACCCAATAGGAGTGATTCCTGAGCAAAGAGCTAGGATTGACCCCTGAACATCTCCAAGTGTGGTCCAAAAACAAACAAAATAAAGAACAACGTTATTTTTCACAATACTGGCAGTGGGTAGTCCAGGATTTGATGTCTGAGGAGGATCAATTTCCTGATTCGGTCACTCTCTTTCAGTATCCTCAGATGGTAGAAGGATAAACTGGGGAGAGAAAACTGGTCTTTCATGAGTCCACTCATGAGAACTCCACCCTCAGGATCTAATCCCCACCCAAAAGGCTCCTTCCAATACCTTCCCCTTGGACATGAATTCTCAGCACATGGATTTGGAGAGTACACGTGCATTCAGATAAGAACTAGTGGGGAGGGGGCACAGAGAGTGCGGATGCAGCTAGATAGACAGGCAGGCAGAGTCTTGCAAGTGGTGATCCGCAGCACAACGTAGGGTCACTCCCAGCTAGGAGTGATCCCTCAGCATAAACTAGAAGAATTGAGGGGAAGCGCACAGCAGAGAAGGGAAAGTGTAGGTGCACTTATCATAAGAAGCACCAAGAATCATTGCGCTGCACAGAGGAGGAAGCAGGCAGGAGAAGGAGCAAAGCTTAAAGCTGAGTCAGCTAGGGGAGTCCAGGCTAGCCCATAACCAACCCAATGACCACGTCTAACCCAATGCCACTTCCTGTCTGGTCCCCCACTAGAGGGGATTAATACAGAGCAGATTCAGGCACCTCTGCAACTTCCTTGCAGACACAAGACTAAAGTTTGATCTCTGGAACACTTTCACCTCAACATCCTTCACTGCCTCTGTCCCATGATTTCCTATTCACTCAGGTCCCAGCCTCCCTGGGAAGAAGACTCTGTCGCAGTGTCTTGGGGAACCAGAGCAATAGTCAAGAAGGGAGGGTATTGCACATGGCAGGCCCAGGTTTGATTTAGAGGCACCCCATACGGTCTGTCCCTCCAGCCCTCAGCCTAGCCAGGAATGATCTTTGAGTGCAATCAGGGGGGCTGTTGGGTGTGCCCCCCAAACAAACAGAAGAGTGCATCTTGGCTGGCTCTGATGCTCCAGCCCGGCCCAGGGCAGTGCCCAGCAGCCTCAGCTCACAGCCCCGCGCTGAGCTATTGATCCCAGCGCTCCCCGCAGCTGCCTCCTCAAGAAGCAATTTCCCACCGGCTCTAGGTCACAGCCGGCCCCAGCGCGCCCGTCGGCGCTTTTACGCGGCTATACAAACCTTTTAAAGGGCCACTTTGTGAGCCACAGCCAGCCTCTCACCGGGGAGCAGCGGAAGCCTAGGGCCACAAACCCCGGAGCTCCTTACTTGCACCCCCTCTCTGTCCCCTCCCCACGCCCCACCCTGGCATCCAGCAGCTCCTTTGCAGAGCGCCAGCGAGGAAACAGACCCCAGGACCCCTGGAGATGCGTAAATCTGCTAAGACCCACCCTAAATGCACCCTGATTTCTGGGCGCCCCCACTGTCCTCTGCGGTCCAGCCTGCGGAGGTTCCCCGCTTGTCAGGAGGGGAGCCCCAAGACTCGAGGCACGCAGCGACTGCCTGGGGACTTCACAGCCGGGACCTTTCCAAGCCCAGAGGCACGCTCCAAGGCCGAGGGTCTTACTTACTATGCACCCCAGGAACTGACAGTTCTGGAAGTGCAACCCTGGTAGCCCCAAATGTCCACTGCACACAGAAACCACGACTGGCTAAGGGCCGCCAGTTGGAGACACACGTGCTCACACGCACCCATGCAGACATACGCGAGTGAGCACACGGTGCATACATGCACATGCACACACCTGCAGGCAAGCGCACATATACACATTTATTCGACACACATGAGCACACACAAGCTCTCACAGGCATTCATTCACACGCCTCCTAGGCTTCCTCTCCAAGTTGCCGGTTCCCACACGACCTTCCCTCTGGCGTCTGCCCGCTCAGCTGCCGCCACCTACAGGTAAAGCTGTTCACTTTCTTGGGGAGGGGCGTTTTTGATGCCTCAGCTTATTCGTTCATTCTCGGCATATTTCCACAGACATTGGGCCCTGAGAACAGAGCTGGATTGGCAGCAGAGGGCCACCAAGCTGGCACCATCGATCGGAGGAGACATTTGAAGAGGCGAAAGGAATACAGGGAAGAGGCAGAGGGAGGAGACTCGGAGGGATGGGGCATTTACCTGATCCTGTAAAAGGTGAGTGCAAAGTGCTTTGGATGCAATAAATGAGTCCAGGTTGGGCCGGAGTGATATGATAGAACAGTGGTAGGGCTTTTGTCTTACATGCGTCTGACCCAGCACAGACGCCGGTTCGATCCATGGCATCCCAAATGGTCCCCAAGCTAGGAGCATTTTCTGAGTGCAGAACCAGAAGTAACCCCTAAGCACCACTGGGTGTGGACCAACACACACACACACACACACACACACACACACACACAGAGTGCAGGTGAGGGAAAGCCTGGATTGGAGTGAGCAGGGCAGAAACAGACAATGGGACCCCAGTGAGGAAAGGAGCCATCAGTGCTGTGTGTCTGGCGGGCACAAAGCGAGAGAAGCTCCTGTGTGTGGTCTCTGAGTTTCCACTGTGTGAACGGGACAACTGAGTTTCTCACAGCTCTGAGGCCAGTTCCCTGCCAGCACATTGCTGTGACAAGTGCCTGGTCCCAGGCAAGAAAATCTGGCAGATCTGAGGAGTGGCTGGGAAGGGATCTGAAGCCATGTGAGTAGCGGAGTCTAAATGTCAGGAACCTTAGGAACCAAAGAAAATGCTTTTTTCAAAAACAATAATTGAAGGGGCCAGAGAGATGGTACAGAGGCTAAGGCACTGGCTTTACACGTGGCTGCAATAACTCCGGAATCCCTAGCACTAGATATGGTCCCAGAGCACCACCAGGAGTCACTTCAGAGCATAGAGTCAGGAATAGCTAAAGCACCCCTAGGTATGGACCGAAAACGAAACTAAATTGAACGTCCAGGAAAGGATTTGAGGGCTAGAACGTACACAGGAGTCTAAGCCTCACCGTGTGGACAAGGCAAGTAAAACTTTGTCGAGGGATCTGAATGAGTCGCATTATCTAACTCTAGATCCACATTCCACTGATCTGGACATCAGAATTCCCACCCAAAGCCTCTAATCCATCCGCCAGCAAACTTTAAGTGACCCCTCTGATCCACTTCCCCTCCACTCCCAGTTTCTTCCTTTTACTGACTGTTACTCTCTTCTCTCAATTCAGGAAGAATTTGTAGGATTTATGCTGAGAGGGTTCAGTAAAATGGAGAAAGACCAATAGGAAACAAGCTGACATTCTTAATCAAGTCCATTCTTAATTCGTTCAATTTTCCCCAAAGCCAATGTTTCTTCCACAAGCACACGGACAAGCCACCCATGCAGCCCTTCTGTGGACAGAAGGACAGCCTGAAGTCGAAACAAGGTCTTCTCCCAGATTGGGGCCTGTCTAGGGAATGTGTGGATGGCAGCAGTTGCTGAAACAGTGGAAAAGGAAGAGGCTGTGGCTGCCCACTTCCACTCTTGCTCTGTGGCTCTCCGGCCAAGAGCAGGATTAGTGGGAATATCTGCTGCTGCTTGCCCTGAGGCAGAACCTAGAGAGTCCACATTTCCTCCTTCAACTCTGCCTTCATGGAAGAGAAAATGAGAAGGATTCCTGTTGTTTGAGTGAAGCGTTGCTATTGGGCCCTAGACTCTACGCCTGGGTTTTTCAGCTCTGGGATCTGCCATTATTTGCTCTCTCCTATTCCTCCTCAGCCTGGAAGCTCAGCCAAGTGTCCTGAACTAAACAGCAGTCCCTGTCCCCCGGCCCTGCTGCCCATTCTCTTCCTTTACTCACTTTTCTCTTTGGAAGCCAAAGAAATAGACAGTACAGTGGGTGGGTACTTTACCTTCCCCGTGTCTGAGCAGCATTCTACCCCTTGCGCTTCATCTGATCCCCAAGCCCTTCTTGGACTGAGACCTGAGCATAGTGCTAGGAGGAAGCCCTGAGCACCATTGAATGTGACCCCAAAACAAAGCGACCTCTGAGCCTAGTACCTACTTAATTCTCCACACAGTTTCTCTCTGTTGAGCATTTGCTGCCTGCCAGTTGATGTGCTAGCTTTTCATGTGAACTCGTCCGGTTCTCCTATAACTTTGCAAATTAGAGTAAGTTCATTTTACTGGGGCCAGGGATTTGAGGAAGAGAAGAAAGTCAATGCTCCAGTCATTCTATGAGCCCTAAATTCTGCCTCTGGCCATCTAGGAGTTTCTTCTCTTTATTTGTTTTTGTTTGTTTGTTTGTTGGGGGTCACAAGCTGTATTTGGGGCTTATTCCTGGTTCTGCACTCAGGGATCAATCCTGGGTGCTGAGGATCAACCCTGGGTCCACTGCGTGAAAGCCTGAGCCTTACTCAATATATTATCCCTTTGGCCTCTCTTTTCTTCTGCTCTCCAGAGCAGCGTTCAGAAAGATCCTTCCTGTGTTTCATTATGAGGGCCCAATCCCTGTGCTACCCAGGAGCATTACTCTGAGGCCTTCATGGCTAAATACAGAGGTACTTGGGTGATCATGTGGTGCAGGAGATTGAAAAGAGGTCTGTTGCAT
>PVKC010028552.1:0-15409 GCA_004027635.1 Crocidura indochinensis
TATACTCAGGAATTATTCCTGGCTGGCTTGGGATACCATATGTGGGATATTGGGGATCTAACTCAGGTGAGCTATATGCAAGGCAAATACCCTGTCTACTATACTATTGCTCTGGCCCTGAGGAGAGGATTATTGTGCCTGAAACAAGTTCTTAGATCAGATTTTCACTAAGAATGTCAGGCATATATTCATAGACAAAACTCTGCCTCTTGGTCTGAAGTTTTCTTTTCAGAATATTCTAGGGGTAGGAAACTATTTTTCAGGAACTAATTTGTTTCTTTTTCCAGATGACAAATCCTCTGAGGGAAATTGACAAAACCGTGGGACAGTTAATGGATGGACTGAAACAATTAAATCTGCATCGCTGTGTAAATGTCATCTTTGTTGGAGACCATGGTAAAACTGTGTTTTTTTCCCTTTGCTAATAGAATGGATGCAGGGGTATGGTTCTGTTGGTGCTGAGGGAAGACACCCTTGTTCTAAGAATCCCAATTTGTCTTCTTTTCTTTACTTCTAGCTTCTTTTCCTCAGGATGGGGAAGGGAATCAAATGCTGGCTCAAAAAATGACTGAGATGAGCCTGACTTCATTTTGATCAATACTGTATCTTCCACAGTCGCTTAGCTATTACTAAGTGATCATTTGCTTTAGCATTAATAGTTTTCTATACAAATATCAGATGTGATAAACACTATTCTAGCCTACTACCCCTCGCCCCAACTCACCCAAAGGCTACAGTGTTTATGTGGCTAGAATAAGAATCTAGAGCCAGCGCTGTAGCTCAGCAATAAAGTAGTTTGTAAAGCATTTGTAAAGCCTTGGGTTCGATTTAGCACTAACCGCTTCATGCCACACACACAATCCAAATATAAGGAAGATTATTATTTTTTAGTGAATTGGTTTCTAAGGTAAGTCATCTCCTTGACTTGTGCATGGAACTTCAAGGGTTCAGTTAAAGAACTCTGCCTTTGTAGCAAAGACAGTTAAAGAGGAAAGACGTTTAGGAAGCAGTTTTTCTTATCATTGTATGAAGCACATGGTCTTTCTGAGGAGGTTACCAAGATCATGACACTTTGGGGCTTATAAAACTCTTAAAGCTACAGAGAGCTTGTTGTTGTTGTTTTGGGGCTACACTTGGCAGCGCTCAAGGGCTACTCCTGGCTCTGTGTCTAGAAAACGCACCTGGCAGGTTCGGGGAACCATATGGGATGCCAGAGATTGAATCAGGGTCTGTCCCGGGCCGGCTGTGTGCAAGGCAAATGCCCTACCGCTGTGCTATCACTTTGCTGCCCCTTATCCCCCCAGAGCTTTCTGAATGGGAAATGGAGAAAAAACAAACAAAACAAAACAAAACTATTATAGGACCATCTTAGACTTTTGCAGGGACGAAATGTGACTCTACAGATTTATGATCTGTGAGTTCAGGCATGGTGGAGAATTGCTGATTGGGAAGAGAATGTGACAGAGTGGATTTTCCATTGGAATTTCTCAGGTGCCAGGAGCATTTTGCTATAGGCTAAAGTCACATGTCTAAAAAGTAGAGGAGTCCTTCATGAATCATACCAGTGCATGACAAGTTCTCGGATAGATTAAAAACTTGGTTTACCAGTTTCATACTTCTGAAATGAGCATATTGCTTTGGTTTGGGGGACACCATGGGTTCAGTAATATAGTTTTCAGTGCCATGTCTCAAACTAATTTTAGAGGGAAAAGAAGGTTTAGTGATTCAGTCAAATTCATATTGTCCTGTGTCCCTTAACTGCCATGCAATGCCATCTGTTATATACTCTCCTGAGTTTTAGTCTCCTCATCTGCAGATGAGAAGACTTTCACAATCTATCTGGGGTTTATTCTGGAGGGTGGTGATGCTTAAAAGTGATTAAAAAATGAAATATGGTATTTGAAAGCAAGAGATGGTTTTCCTGTGTGTGTGTGTGTGTGTGTGTGTGTGTGTGTGGTGGGTGGTGACAAGCAAAAAGCTTCCCAGAAAAGTAATTATTCTAGAACTATTTTGTAACTGTTTTGATTTGTTTTGTTTGTGGGCCACTCCCAGTGATACGCAGGGGCTACTCCTAGCTCTGAACTGAGGAATTACTTCTCATGGTATTCAGGGGACATGTGCAAGGCAAATGTCCTACCTGCTGTACTATCACTCCAGTCATAATTTTTATTTTCTGTTCCTAAGAGTTTATATCTTTAAAGGCAAGATATATAATCTTTATAATACCTAGGGATATGTTTTTCTGTTTTTATTCCAATTTGCTTTTAAAAAGTATAGATCTGGCGCCCCAGAAATTGAGCCTATAAGTTTTACTTGATCTGGATCCCTCTGTTTTTTTTATATATTTACGAATATATCAATACATATATATCTATACATACATATGTATATATACATACATCTATATATAAATACATACACATATTTATGTGTGCATATATGGAGCTGTAGGGGTGGTTGTTACACTTTGGGGGGCTTAAGGGATATCAGAATCACATCCAATCAGTGTCTAAGGACTATAAAGGGCCAGGGATTGAATCTGGGACCTCTCATATGCTAAGCTTATGCTCTACCACTTGAGTCCAATTGCCGTCTCAATAGATTGAGATTAGATTATACAATATATGAAATTTTTCCTATTTTGTCATCTCATAAATTCTGTAAGTTTCTTTCAGTGTTTATTATCTATGTTGGTTTGTTTCATTTATGCTTTTTTTTTTTGGGGTGTGGGCAGTGAACCTGGGTCATACCTGGTGGTTCTCAGAGCTTATTCCTTGCTCTACACTTAGGAATACTCCTGGTTGGCTAGGGGACCATATGGGATGTAGGGGATTAAACTGTGGTCAGTTGTATACAAGGCAATGAGCCCTACTCAATGTTCTGTTGTTTTGGCTCTTGTTTATGCTTTATGTTTTTTGGGGTTTTCCTAAAAATGGTTGATTAAGTAATATGTCTAGAGGCTGGAGTGGTGGCACAGGGTGTAAGCCTAGGAGGTCTATGGTGGCACAGGGTGTAAGCCTAGGAGGTCTACGCTTTGCTCGCCCGGAGTCCCAGGGGGCATAGCCCTCACCAGGTGTGGCTGAAAACAAAAACAAAAAAACAAACAAAAATACTTAAAAAATCATAGGGGATTGAAAATAAATATGTGTTGGTTACAAAAGTTTCTTATCTGGACTCCTTTTGTATGCTGGTTTCTAGCTTTCAGTTTTGACTGATTACATGGTTTAAAACTTGTTTTCAGCATTATTTTGTTTTTCAGTTTGGGTGGTCATTGAGACTCACATTTTTCTTTTTTGTCTCTTGTTGCCAGTATTGTTTTATTAGTAACATCCAAGGCCACCAGGAGAGATGAAGTGTGGGTTGTGACTATGAACTCTAGTTAGGAGAACTATTTGAGAAAGAGTGAGAAAATGACATTTTGTAAAAGAGACACAGAACTCTATACCCCAGTTATTTATACCACTTCCAGAGAGAAAGAATTGAAAGCAATTTTTCATTTTATTTGTAAAGAATAGGTCTTTTTGCCTTCTAATTGCAAAAACAGTATTTTTAAGATGACCATATTTCTTTCTTTATCTTGATTTTCTTCATGTATGAAGTATAATAACATTTGAAATGATATATTTTCAAGTTCCATATAACTAAATCAAAGGCTGGTGAAAATATTATGTAAAGTAGCATTAAATGATGACATCTAAGAAATCTATAACAAGATATTTCCTTGCATTAATATGTTCAAACTGTTTAAGGACATGATTGAATGAATGTTCTCCCTACTATGTGTGGAAACATTTTTATTAATGATTTTTATTTTGAATTACAAATTGAATTACAAATCATTCACAGTAATATTTTAGGTACATAGTGACATTGAATCAGGGGCATTCCCACCACCTTTAATTTCCATTGTCATTTCTCTTTTTCAGGAATGGAAGATGTCACATGTGATAGAACTGAGTTCTTGAGCAATTACCTCACCAACGTGGATGACATTACTTTAGTGCCTGGAACTCTAGGAAGAATTCGACCCAAATTTAGCAACAATGCTAAGTGTAAGCTGATTCTTAAAATATTAAATGGTTAGAATGGTAATGAAGACCAGTAGGTAACAGCTTTTTCTCTGAAGCTTGAATTTCCTAGCTGAATTTCTAGTGACTTAGAGTAAATTCATTAAACAAAACACCTGCATCTTTATTTCAACTGAAAAACAGGTAGATGATAAAAAATAACTAACCTGTAGAGCTGTTATGAAAATGAATCTACATATTTCACTTTGGAATGGTTTCTTACATGGAGTAGCATCCAATAAACATTTGACCTCGTTTTTATCATGTGAAAAATGAACTTAATTTGAGGCATTCACAAAACAAAGAAACTTTTTCACGAGTGATTTAGGCAGAACAATGTTGAGATCCTAATGGTTCCTAGTACTGGGTGATAAAGGCTCTTTAACTTTGTAAAAGCAATTGGCCAGGAGAAAAAAATTAAATGACACTGAGTCTTGGAAAAACTACTACTAAACCATTGGTAAGTGATAGCTGTATTGTATTTTACTTTTATTTATTTACAAATCAAATGAGGGGGGAGAGTGAGAGTACTCGTGGTTGGGGTGCTTGCCTTGCATGTGACCTACCTTGGTTTGATCAATCACCTGATCCACCCCTCACCACCAGGAGAAACCCCTCAGTATCTCTGGGCGTGGCTAATTTATTTGTTAATTTAGAAATAAAATGAACAAGAATAACCTCATTTTACATTTTATACTTTTACACTTCAGGTTATGCCACTGATGAAAACTTTGAATTACCAACAAGATGCTTTAAGTGCTCCCACCTTTTGAGAAGCCCATAGTTTTTTGCTTTGTTTTATAATGACAAGCTACTTTTGGAGTTGGGGCTAGGGAATCCTTCAGCATTTTCCCTGTGAGAATAAGAAATTATTGGCATCTACTGTTGAGTTTTAGAAAATTAAGTTTTTTCCAAACGATTTTTCTGCATCAACAGCATTGGGAATTGTTCCAAGGTCAGCTCCAGGCAACAGTTAGGAAATAAACACAACTTGCCAATGTCTTTGCCTTTTCCATGCCCTTTCTGCCCTCTGTCCTCCCTTCTCCTCTGCCCTCATGGAATAGAGCTGAGATGGGATCCAAGTCACAGTTTTGATTTAGTATTTGCACTGGTGGAGTGGGGGGAGGGTTTGGTTATGCAAGTAAGATTTTGTCTATTTTGAAAACTGTTTTAGATGTAAATATCATTGGATGGGGTATTCTTTGAGGGAGGAACTTTTTGAAGAACAGTGAAATAATAATTATAGATGACAATGTTTTGTACTTTTTAGAAGTATTTTCATATACGTGATTTAGTTTTGTGAAAGATGGTAGCCCAGGGTAATTAAAAGTAACAACAGTGGTACTGGGATGTCTAGATTCATATTTCCTCTTTGTGGCCTGAGAACTCTCATAGGATCTGCCTCCCAGAGTTGTTATGACTGACCAAAGATAAAGTGCCTGCAGTGCTCTCATAGAGAGACTGATTGTTTAGGGCCTGTGCCATAACTGTGGTGAATCATTCCTGCTGTCATCACTGTTGCTTGCCTCTTTCCCTCCCCACTCAGTCAGGGTGTTCTGAATCAATACTGTATCATGAAAATTATCACCCCTGTCCCTTTTCATTAAAAGATGCAGTTAATGAGTCTAAGAGATAGTACAGGATGGAAGGTGCTTTATTTACACACAGCCTGACCTTGGCTTTACCCCTGGCATTGAACAGGAACCCCTAGGTACCACTAATGAATCACTCAAGAGCACAGAGCCCAGGAATAGCTCTTGAGCATAACCAGGCATAGCCCATCCTCCCATCCTCCAAAATAGTACAACTAAAACTTACCCCCAATATATGGAAACTAGAATCTACAGTTATATCTTATCACTTTAGTGCTAAGAATTTGAAATTGCCTTTGACAAATTTACTCTGAATTTTCAACAAATATGAATCAGCATCTGTATCTTTTAGGCTATGTTGCTTGAGGGCATACTAAGGTACTGATCCAAGGGAACCACAGGGAAGGACATGACTTGACCTGCTCTGCTGATGATTATATACCAGGGAGGCCTGCAGCAGGCTAACTGGTGGCTCTTCTGACTGCCACGTTCCTTTTCTGATGATGCCACAATGACACAGTGAACCAGAAGTTTTAAAAACCAAACAAAATCCAAACAACCTACAATTTTTTTCCTCCGCATCTTCCCCAGAGGGAACCTTGAGATAATACAATCCTGTCCACAGTGTAAACACAGCCATTGACAGAGTTTTGCTTGTTAGCTAGTTTTTTAGCTAGGGTAAAATGCTCTTTGTTTGATAGTAAAAAGAAAGAAGGTGCACAGATGTGTGTATCTGTGACTTGATAGGTAGCAGCTACCTGAAATTAAACTTAACATGATATGAGTGAAAATTTAAAACTCCTTTCTGGAAAAAAAATTAACTCAGCACTGCCAGAAATGACCCCTGAGTACAGAACCTGGGGTACCCCTAAGCAACCAAGTGAGACCTTAAAATCTTCCCTCACTCAAAAATAATGTTAAGGCCATTTTAATTCCTTATGTTAAATTGTAGAGACACTAAATCCAAACTCTAGAAGTGCCTTTTTGGGGGGGGGGGGCACACACGGCGGTGCTCAGGGGTTACTCCTGGCTGTCTGCTCAGAAATAGCTCCTGGCAGGCACGGGGACCATATGGGACACCGGGATTCGAAACAACCACCTTTGGACCTGGATTGGCTGCTTGCAAGGCAAACGCCTCTGTGTTATCTCTCCGGGCCCCTAGAAGTGCTTTTTATGGGGAACAGAAACACTCAGTTTACTTTGCATAAATATTCTGGTGCTCCCAGAGGAGGAACAAATTCCCTTTGAGAAGAATAAGCCTGGCTCTTGTTAGAAAATATACCATAGGAATAGTTCAACCTAGTCAACATTTATGCTTTCTGAAATATGAAGTATCCACAGTTTTTGCATCATCTTTCACAAAAACACTGAAGTGACAATTCTTTTGAGGGCTGGGGGTAACTGGAGAAAGAGTAGAGTTTCTTCAAATTGATTTCTCTTAGTGACTAACATCTTTTTTTTTATTGTGGGCAAAGTGAATTACAACATCTTTTTTAAAAAAATATTTCTTTGTCTTCCAACAGATGACCCTAAAGTCATCATTGCCAATCTCACGGTAAGTCATCTGTTCTCTGCTCCAGTTGCCTACCTACTTCAGTTTTCTTTCCATATGTGTTGGGAAGAAATGTTAAGCTTACTACTCCGTTCTCCTGTATAGTTGTTGCCCTAAGAGCTCTCCAAACTGCTGGCCTATGGATAGCTGCGGGCTCCCTAATAGTTTTGGCATCCATACACACTGAGAATAGTTGATCTTTCCAATAAAACTGGAGAGCATTCACAGGCCTCAGAAGAATGGCATTCTCCATTCGCCCCTGATCTAGGGAAGACATCCATGAAACATCCAAGATTGTCTATAGCATCACCTGGATGCAATCCTCTATCAGGGAAGACCCTAAGGCTGCTCTGACATCGACCTACTCAAAAGAGACTTCCCTTAACACTGAGAAGACTTAACAACAACAATGACCTGCTTACTGGACAGGGCTTTCTGTATTGCCCCTTAATTGTGAGGTGAAACTAGAGGATACTCCACACCAGCCTGACTTCAATGTAGGATGTGCAGATTCCAGGATCTTTAATACAGAAACCTAATGCCAACAATAGAGACTGCGTGAAAAATAAAACTGTATTGGCACTACAGACAATGACTTGGATTGAATAAACTAATTTGCCTGGAGCCTAGAGTTGGTCTTATGCCAGGAAATTTCAGGGGTAGGGTCTTCTTGTATTTAGGCAAAGGCTTTTCCTTTCCATGTCCCCCAGATTTTGGTGGGCCTATGCAAACAATATTTGCCACTCTAACACTCTAACTGTTTTTACTGTGCTCTTTGTACCCTAACCCTTAAAAAAATAACAACCTCTTAAACATTTGATGTTAACTTAAACTAATATGCATGTGCATGAAAAAAATAAAAAAATATTATGCCTTCAAAAAAAACTGGAGAGCATTCATGATTAAACAAAATTTTAAATAAAATTCTCAATCAGATCTTCCCACACTACCAGCCTTCCTGCACCTCCATTTCATGACTGCCTTTTGCACATGATAATGCAATCCAAGAGGCCTGAGTTTGCCTTTTTTTCTCCATCTCCACATTGGTGACTCGCTATCTTTGGGAAGGACCTTGTAGACTGCACTGCTCTCTCAGTGATGACCTCATACACCATGAATGTATCTTTTTTTTTTTTTTTTGGTCACACCGGCAGTGCTCAGGGGTTACTCCTGGCTCCATGCTCAGAATTTGCTCCTGGCAGGCACGGGGGGCCATATGGGGCACCGGGATTCGAACCGATGACCTTTTGCATGAAGTTCTTACCTCCATGCTATCTCCCAGGCCCCACCATGAATGTATCTTACACATCACTAACTCCTCTCAGTTACTCTTCCTTATCATTGTCAAAGTTATTTAATCTTTAGGCCTATTTGTTTTCAACTTATAATTTTTTGATTGGTGTATTGGATTCTATTTACTTATTAAATCATCCTTTTGCTTAACTTAAAATCGCCCTTCAGAGGCTAGAGTGCTAGAAAAGTGGGTAAGGTGCTTGCCTTGAATGCAGCCAACCCAGGTTCAATCCCTGGCATCCCATATGGCCCCTTGAGTCAACCAGGAGTGATTCCTGAGTGAAGAACCAGGATTAGCCCCTGAGCACCACAGGGTGTTGTCAAAATAAATAAAATAAAATACTTGCTTTGTAGATGGAGAATGGTTGGAACATTTTTTTAGGAGATCCTTCATGTAAAACCCAATTTTTACTTATATTTCAGTGTAAAAAACCAGATCAGCACTTTAAGCCTTACATGAAACAACACCTCCCCAAACGGTTGCACTATGCCAACAACAGAAGAATTGAGGACATCCACCTACTAGTGGACCGTAGATGGCATGTCGCAAGGTAACTTGGTGATTTGTTTTCTCTGTTTCTTATTTTCATAAACACCTGTTTGGCACCTGGAGGTCCTCCAAGGTCCTTAGCTATTACCAAAAGAAAGAAAGACATTTCAATGGGAAATTTCATTCTTTCTAACAAATTTGTAGGCTAGAAAAACAGTGCTGATAGAATCCGTCTCTGTACAATGGGTTTCAGCTTGTTGGGGTTCCCATGTGGTCTCTCAGTGAATGTGTGTGTGTGTGTGTGTGTGTGTGTGTGTTTAATTTTTTTTTTTTTTTGCTTCTGGGCCATATCCAGGGACACTCAGGGGTTACTCCTGGCTATGCGCTCAGAAACTGCCCTTATCTTGGGGATCCAACCGCAGTCAGTCTTAGGTCAGTCATGTGAAAGGCAAACACCTTATCTCTGCGTCAACATTCCTGCCCCATGTTTAATTTTATTTTAATTTTGGGCAACACTTTGCTGTACTCAGTGCTTACTCTTGGCTATACAATCAGTGACTCATTCCTGGTGGGGTTGGGGAATATATAGGGTGCTGAGGATCACATTTGAATAGGCAAGTAAGGCATTTGTAAGGCAAGTGCCTTAGCTGCTCCAGCTCCATATTGTAAAAAATCTATATATCAGGGGATGGGGAGAATACATGGGTTAAGGTGCTCTACTTATATACAACAGACCTTGGTTTGATTCCCAGGATTACACATTACCCCCTGAGCACTGTCAGAAAAGATTCCTGATCATGGATCCTGGAGAAAGCCCTGAGAACATCTTGAATATGGTCTAAAGACCATGCTGTCTGACTCAAGTATACACCAACCTTGATTTTTATTACTTAAAGAGATTAGAGGAATGATTGGAAACTTGGCCTAATGCACAATTGGTCACAGTTTATGAAATTTAGTCTACAGCAACATTTAAAATAGAGGAGCTCAGAATAATGTCTTTTTTTTTTTTTTTTTTGGTTTTGCGGGGCATACCTGGCCATGCTCAGGGCTTACTTTTGGCTCTGCACCCTGGAATTGCTCCTGGCATTGTTGAGTAGACCATCTGGGATGCTGAGGATGGAGTTCAAGAAAACTACATGCAAGGCAGACACCAAACCCTCTATACTATCTCTCTGGCCCCAGAAAATTTTCTTAAGGTTAAGCCTCTGTTACTTTGCCCATGTTTTAAATTGCTTAAATAGTTCAGATATTTGCCCTTTGTTGAATTATTTAGGACTCTTCAATATTGAGACTATTTCCTGCTCTAGAATCTGACACAGAATCTGTCTCAAAGCTCTCAGTGGTTCCAATTAGTTAATTAAAATATTTAATTATCCATTCATATACATATTTTGGACTGGATATGACCATTCATTCTTACTCCAACCTTCTCCTTAAGAAAAGTGTTATGGGGGGGCCGGGTGGTGGCGCTGGAGGTAAGGTGCCTGCGCTAACCTAGGACGGACCTTGGTTTGATCCCCCGGTTCCCCATATGGTCCCCTGTGCCTGCCAGGAGCGACTTCTGAGCGAATAGCCATGAGTAACCCCTGAGCATCACTGGGTGTGGCCCAAAAACAGAAAAACAAAAAAAGAAAAAAAAAAGAAGTGTTATGGGGTCAGAGCTATTACACAGTGGGTAGAGCATTTGCCTTGTATGTAGTCAACCCAGGTTTGATCATCAGGATCCCACATGATCCCTGAGCCTGACAGGAGTAATTTCTGAATGAGCAAGGAGTTAACTTTTTTGTTGTTGTTGTTTTTTGTTTTTTGGGCCACACCCGGCTGTGCTCAGGGATTACTCTGGGCTGTCTGCTCAGAAATCGCTCCTGGCAGGCACGGGGGACCATATGGGACACCAGGATTCGAACCAACCACCTTTTGTCCTGGATCGGCTGCTTGCAAGGCAAACACCGCGGTGCTATCTCTCCAGGCCCACAAGGAATAACTTCTAAGCATTCCTGTGTTAGGACCAAAATCCAAAAATAAAAACAGTGTTATGTATGAATTGGTTTGCAGTAATCACCAAATAATTACTAGATGCTCTTGAAGTACATACTTCAGTGAGTTTATAAGACTAAGGTGATAACTCTTTGAACTTATCAATATATGATGTCCTGGAGAGACATTTAAGTAATTATATATATGTATATATATATATATATATATATATATATATATATTTAATTTTGGTTTTTGGGTCACACTCCTGGCTCTGCACTCAGCAGTTGCTCCTGACAAGCTCAGAAGACCATATGGGATACTGGGATTTGAACCAGGGTCTGTCATGTGTTGGCTGTATGCAAGGCAAATGCCTTACTGCTGTGCTATTGCTCTGGGCCCTTAAATAAATATTCAATATCACTGTCGAACAGTATTTAGAGTTTAATGTGTAGGATCTTAAAGATAAATATGGAAGGACCAGAAACCATGGAATCAATTGAAACCAGACATAGTAAGTCTTCATGGAAAAGATACGGAACTGTGATCCAATAGACTCTTCTGGAAAATTCTCTACAGGACCTTTTATATAAGGAAGTAGCAGAGAGAAGAGCAAATTTTGGTGAGGTTGGTAGGCTTATATAAAATAACAAGGGAATTGAATAGAAACTAACTGATATTGTCCTTTTTTTACTTTATTTTTATTTAGACATTATGATTTTCAAAATTGTACCTAATGTAGTTGTTTCAGACATACAATGTTCCAACACCAATCTTACACCGAGTGTGACCTTCCTCTACCAATATTCCAGGTTCCCTCCCATAGAAATATTTTTAGATGTAACTGATGCCCCTACTGTCCATGTTAATTTTAACATTGGATTATTTTCTCATTGTAGCACTTAGATGAGTCAACTGTCTCATTTTTGGTGAGGGGAGAGTATACCTGATGCTGGTGATAAGGTTGTACAATGCCAAGGTTCAAATCGAGCTCTTTCATTTCAGTCCTTCAAACCCTTATCAGCCTTTTGAGCTAGTTTAAGGCGGGGGAAAATTTGTAAACATTGTTTATGCTGCAGCTCTCCCTGGGTGTAACATCACAAACTTAAGAAGAGCCTATTTTGTATCTGGCATTGGGTTGATAAATGAGAACATAGAATGTAACCAGACATATGATCTTGAGCTAGTTAAGCATACATATCAGTACATTACATGTGGTAGGTGTTTTGCTCAGCATGAGCATAGGAGGGTCTGATTATTTCTGTTTAGAGGTCCCCTGAGCTGACTATTAAAAGCAACAGCACTTGGCAGGAAGATGAATAATACCATCTTTGATGCAAATTAAAATAGAATGATGCAATTAAAATAGAAAAAATTGCTTGTAAAATAAACTTCATAAAGATTCTCTGAGGCTGGAGAGATAGATAGGGATCAGGTGTTTATCTTGCAAGTAGCCAAACTTGGTTCTGTTCCTAAAAGTACTAAATCCTCTAACCACTGTCAAGAGTAGTTACTGAGCCCCGGCAGATGAGATTGCCTTTATCTGAGAAGTTCTGATAGATTATACAACTGTTTCTACATAGGAAACCCTTGGATGTTTATAAGAAACCATCAGGAAAATGCTTTTTCCAGGGAGACCATGGCTTTGATAACAAAGTCAACAGCATGCAGGTATGTTCACAGAACTGTAAATTGAACATGTGCTTTGGTGAGTCTCAGAATGCCTGGGAAGTATTGATATGACTGAAGTCGCCTGATATTTATAAATAGGGGAAAGGATTCTACAGGATATTAACAATGTCTAATTTTCTTGGTTTTCTTTTCTTTTGGAAGACTGTTTTTGTAGGATATGGGCCAACATTCAAGTATAAGACTAAAGTGCCTCCTTTCGAAAACATTGAACTTTACAATGTTATGTGTGGTAAGTCACTTCTTTAGTCACGACCCATGGAACAATCTCAGGCAAACAAATGAACTTCCTCCATGACAGAGAAAGAAATGAGGTGTTTGATTTTTTTCCTCTTGGGACCACCTTATGTCCCCACTAATATGTTTAACTTGCCCATTGGTTTGAAGGACAGACTGTGGTCACCTTCTAAGGCTTCTTTGTCTTTCTTAAACAGTTGACTAATGGCAAGTGCTCATAATGTTGTTGTTGGCAGCCTGACTGATTCAACATCATGTTACAGTTTGACACCACTGGTCAGTGACCTGGTGAGGCAAGAGTTGCTCATAGAGCTTTCTCCCACCTCCGTCTCTAGTGTTGCAGCCTGAGATTTTTTTGCCAGTTTGTACCTTTGCCAGCGATTTATATGCTCTTAATTATTTTTCTTCCTGAGTTTCTAGTCACTGAATGAGGATGACTTTTCCTATTTAGTAAGGGAGTGCCAGTCTGGTGGTTAGAAGGGGAGTCTGAAAGTCGGGTCTCCTGGGTTCTTTTCCCATCTTGGCTATGAGCTAGCTCTCTCAAGCCCTGTCTCTCTGGATGGCAGGTCACTGTATGCCCTCTTGGCAGCTACTTGCTTGCTATGAAATCAGCCTGTTCATTTCACAGTGGCCTTTCAAGGCCCAGAGCCCAAACCTCCTCTTGTCCCTGTCCTTCGGTGGAGTGCATTAGAGGTCAGACTTGAGGTTATTTATTGATTATAAGTCTCTTTCAAACATTGGGATAAAAAGTCCTCTATCAGAAGGACAAGGACACTAGTTTTCATAGTCCTTGGATTGTAACTATCACAGACAAATGATCCTGAAATTAAGCTCTGTTCCTTTATTTTTGTGGTAGTGTTATTTTTCTATGGACAAGCAATGACTACTTCAGAAATTTGTGACAAGATGTGGTCATAGTAGAATGGTTCCAGAAGAAGGAGATGATAATACACTTATATTTAATTTTATCCAATTTTGACATGTTCAGAGTTTTTGGACCTTTGAAACATGAATTTTTTGTTTGTTTATTTTGGTTTGGGGGTTGTACCAATGATGCTCAAAGGTTACTTCTGGCTCTGTACTCAGGAATTACTCCTGGAAGACTTGGGGGGACCATATGGGATCCTAGGATTTAACTCAGGTTGGACGCATGCAAGGCAAATAGCCTAGCTACTACATATCTCTCCAGGCCCAAAACATGAATAGTTTTAATTCTCATCTATTGCATCAAAAATATTTACATACCACATGACATGACTTCTTTAAAATTTTTTTCTTAGATCTTCTGGGATTAAAGCCAGCTCCTAATAATGGTACCCATGGGAGTTTGAATCATCTCCTGCGTGCTAACACTTTCAGGCCAACCATTCCAGAAGAAGTGACCAGACCCAGTTATCCAGGGATTATGTACCCCCAGTCTGATTTTGACCTGGGATGCACCTGTGATGATAAGGTAGAACCAAAGGTAGAAATGATCTTCCTATTTACCATGAAGGAGTTTAGTGATTATAGCATAGTCTGTTCAATAGGACTTTCTGTAAATGATCTATGTCTGTGAAATTGTCTCTGTGATCTCTAAAATAGAAACTACTAGTTACATGTGCTTTTTAGTAGTTGGAACTAAATTAATAATTATATAGCAGTGAAGAGAGGAAATAAGGGGGAAGGAAGAAGTGAACTAAAAGTTAGGGTTCATCAGGTTGCTATATTGGACAGCATACACATAGTGAGAATAAAGGGTGAAATGTACACTATGATACTATTCTGTGGAGTTACCTTTCCTAACCAATAGCCTTTTAGTTTTGTGTTTTTTTTTTTTACCTGGATTATCTGTCTTTGATGGTCTTAATGGGAAATAGCATAGTGTTTAAGGGAATGATTACAATAGTGCTTAATAAGAGATCTTTTTACAAGCATTCAGATGGGTGGGTGTCAGTGCGAAACAGTAAGCACTCTAGAGCAAATAGGGTCCTAATTCTAGGCCTGTTCAGTCAAGGGAGGAAGCAGTTGCCAGGACAAGGAAAGAGCTATATAGGATAAAACTGTGGAATTAGATGGAGGAGTGCAGCTAATCCTTTGTCTCCTGGTAGAAAAATGAGGAAGGAATATTCCTAGGGTCCATCTCTACTCTCATCCCCTGCTGCAGTCCCTCGCTGGCAGACTCCCAACAGGAAACTAGAGGTCAAGTAGTTATTTGATAGTTTTCTGGATGTCAGACTCCCAGGCACCAAGCAGGGGATGGAAGGTGCAATATAAATTGAAGCTTTTGGGAGACATGGTGGTGCAGAGCGAGACTACCCAGTACATTGTGTTTGGACCATTTGTGAATATCAAACAGACTGTACATGTTAAACAATAATTAATTTACTGAATTTTATATAGAGCAGAACAGAGGTCTCTGTGGTTGCTAATTAGCAGTTCTGACAGCAGGAAATAACCAGTGTTTTCACACTGAGTTCATGTACTTCCAACCGAAAGAAAGTGGGTTTTGGTGTGTGTGTGTGTGTGT
>PVKC010028553.1:0-15240 GCA_004027635.1 Crocidura indochinensis
GGTGTCTAATCAACTGGGGTCCAAGTTGAGTCCACATGACATATTTTCAAGGTGGGAGATGTCCCTGTATTGTAAACAAGTATGAGTTCTTATCCCTAGAAACCAGACTTATCTCTAAAAGTACCCCCAAAGCAAGAACTCTTCCCAAGACTTCCCTGCTGCAAAACTTTTGCCAATCTCAAGAAATTCAGGGTGTGGGATGAAAAGGCACCCGGGAACCCACATACCACAAGGAAATCTCAAAAGACAATGGGGAAACCTATCCTTTCATCATAAGTACAAGACCTGTATTGCACTACCTCTTTACCTGCTCTTCCCCAAATGCAAGATAGTGTACATATAGAATCATCTTGTCCCTTTAATTACCTTGTTATTTCATTTTTTAAAATCCTAATTCCTCATATATATATATGGGAGCACATATATTTTTACTTCTATTTTTATCTTTCTTGGGTGGGAGACCTGTTTCCGTTTTCTTTTTTTTTTCTTCCACCCCCAAATGCACAAGCAACATAATGTAGCACCACTTCCCCCCTGCAAAGACACACTAAATAAAGGGGAAGCCTTCAGCTCTTCTATCCATCTCAGTTAATGCCAATGAAGAACCTCTCTAAGAACCCATTTTAACTATTTCTTCAGATGACTCAAAACCCAGCTATAAACTAGTGAGAAAATCCAAGTGAAAATAAATGGTGATTTTAAGTGACTACATTTGTAGGTGATAGTCAGGCAGTCATGGATAACCCAATACTTGCTTTAATTGACTACATTAAATCTTTCACAGAGCCTTCCTCACCCCAAGTGGTGTTTGAACAACTAATACTAAATTTTAAAGGGTTTTGACCTTAAATATAGGTCAGATACAGGTATTGCTTTGCAATATAGGTATTAATTTTGGCATCATCTGAACAAAATTCTTCCACCTCAATATTTACAAGTTCATTGATTACAATGAATATTTGTCATTAAGTTAATTTCATATCATTTGTTGCCAATTAAGATTATTATTGTTTTCTAAGTGTCATTAAATTATTTACAAAGTATACTTGATTACATTTGCTTAACTTGCTTTTATTTTTTGTGATTCATTATTTCTAGAGAAAATAATGGTTTCTAGAGAAATCATACTTCTGATCCATTTTTTTTGGAAATGCATATCTTAAAATTTATCTAGTCTGCAAATGAGACCATGCTCAGAAGTTTGATGTTTAGAGAAATTAAAAAAGATAACCAAAAATAAAAGTAGGTAGAAATTTATCATTTTCCTTATTTATGAAAATTTCTCTTTAAAAGTCAGATGAAAATTTTTGTAAAACGTATTATTTCAATATGTGTCTATGATATAGAATTATAAAGAAGAGCACAATAAAATGTTTTCTGTTAGAGAAATGTTTTTTCTAAATGTCAAGTATAATCTGTTGGTAAGGCTGTGCCTCTTTCTCTGTTCTAGAAGCCAAGGTGCCCAGGGCTTGGAATCTTTCATCTTCTTTGTTCACAATGTTTACCTCTTTACTTCTTTGAGCTTCTTATTTACTCTCTTATAGGGAAAAAAAGTGTGTGGAATTTAGAAAATAAGCATAGAAATTCACTTATGTAATACTGACCAACTTGATCTCTGACTCTCTTAGCCAATAATAGATTATAGCCGAAAACACATAAAGAGCATTTTCTAATTCCCAACAGCCCAGGCATTTTGACCACTACTGGAAATAGCTTGTATTAACTCATGAACAAGAAAGTTGCTATATTGATGTAACTTCTATTCAAAACAATCTTGCCAGGATAAAATCAGTGTTTAGGACTGGTGTTATTGTTTCTGCCCTTGAGGATTTCTACCATTTTAAACCTCCACCACTGATTTTGCTGCTCCATATTATCTCAACACACAATCAAACCAAACACAAGAGGCATAGACTCATTTAGGGCATCAGATGAAGTGACTGAAGCAGACACATAAGAACTATATAACGGACCTTATAAATAGAACACATGTGCTCTTCTTGTATTCAATTCTGGGTATATTGCTTGGGGATAAAAGATATTGAGCACTGATACAATAACTGAAGCACCAGGCTTTTTTTGTTTTTGTTTTTGTTTTTGGGCCACACCCGGTGACGCTCAGGGGTTACTCCTGGCTATTCGCTCAGAAGTCGCTCCTGGCAGGCATGGGAGACCATACGGGGAACCGGGGGATCGAACCGTGGTCCATCCTTGGTTAGCACAGGCAAGGCAGGCACCTTACCTCCAGCGCCATCACCTGGCCCCTGAAGCACCAGACTTTAATGAAGATTCGTGAGTCCCTGTCATTGGTCCTGAAGGATAATACTTGATTTTTTGTTCTAGCCCTCAAGTACTTTGGACTTTTTTTTGAGCCGTTTTAGGAATTTGGAATTAGATTGGTGCTGGGGTGCTGGTATCTAGAGAGAAAGCATATTGAAGAGGAAATCAAGGCAAAAGTAGTCTCCAGAGAATTTATTTGGTAAATTTATAAAATAAAAAAGCACTTACTTTAACATATGTTTGAATTATCCTTGTTACTGAAAGAGTTACCAGTCAATTATAGACAGAGAGAGGGGAATTAGAATTTTAAATATTGATGGTCTTAGCAATTCTAAATTCGACAAAAATTGATTTGAACAAGTTCTTGTAGGAAAGCAAAGATGACCCAAGCCAGATAAACACATCAATGGTAGACAGGCAGCCCAAAGTTGTCTTTGCTTTTATTGTCTATATTGATAGAATATTTGTGATTTTTTTCAGCCAGTAATAAAACAAATAGGATTTTTACTTATATATTATAATTAAAATGGCTCATCTTATCTGTTTTTGAAAATCTAATTATATTTATTTTTTGTGTTTTGAAAAGTTGTAAAGAAATATAACTTAAACTCTCCATGGCACTTTTTCAATATTGTTTCTAATTATTTTCCCTAACTTCTCTGAAGAGCTTGATAACATCAAAGCTTTATCATTTATCAATTTCTCCAACCCTGTATAAGTTTGCAGTGGATAATTTAATAAATGGTATTGTGTTTGTTGTTGTCATTGAAAATAATTAAGTATAATGCTGACAAGAATAGTAAAATAAGTCTATGGTAATTTTAGGTTTAACAATTATGGTTTTGAATGGCTTGAAATAACTCTGAACATCCCCCACATATAGTAATTCATAATGGCTACAGCCATTAATCTCACACCAGACACAACGACTTTCTTCTCTCCTCTTTCCTTGTAGGATCTGTGGATTTCCACAAGTCTCAAATTCTCTTTCATAAAAACTTTCCTATCTGGGGGCCGGGAGGTGGCACTAGAGGTAAGGTGCCTTAACCTAGGAAGGACCACGGTTCGATCCCCCGGTGTCCCATATGGTCCCCCAAGCCAGGAGTGACTTCTGAGCCCATAGCCAGGAGTAACCCCTGAGCGTCACCGGGTGTGACTCAAAAACCAAAAAAAAAAAAACAACTTTCCTATCTACATATTTATAAAATCAGTGGTAAAAGGGTAAACACACTTTAGGGGCCCGGGAGATAGCATGGAGGTAAGGCGTTTGCCTTTCATGCAAAAGGTCATCGGTTCGAATCCTGGTGCCCCATATGGTCCCCCGTGCCTGCCAGGAGCAATTTCTGAGCATGGAGCCAGGAGTAACCCCTGAGCACTGCCGGGTGTGACCCAAAAAAAACCCAAAAAACAAACAAACAAACAAACAAAAGAGTAAACACACTTTAAAAAAATGGTTTGAACGTATTACAATTTATTTAAAATAGAACGTCAAAATGATATATCAACAAACACTTATTTTATTATCTTTTGTTAACAAAAATATACTCAATATACTTAAATATCTAACATGTTTGATACATGCTAGGTTGTTCATTGTGTGTTAGTTATTTTGTTTGATTCATTTTTTGTTATGAAATATTTAAAGGGAAGCTTCTTCCACTTGAAGAAAAATGCCCTTCAATCCGATAACAGAAAGAAAGAAATATCAGAGCCTTTCGAATGTTTTTCCTTAGGATCTGAGCAATGATGAGTGCAAAATCTGCTTAGGATAAGAAGTCACTGTGATAAAGTCCACACTTGATTTGGCAGTCTATATTTTATGTGTAGCGACAGAGGCATTGTTTATCCATTCTCTTAAATCTGCAGCCTCACAGTATGACAGGATTAAGAATTTAGACCCATATGCAGATGTGAGAGTGTGTGGTAAAATTGAGACACTTCAATAAATTTGCTCTTGAAGATTAAGAATAGGGCTTGATACAGCTATTTGCCTTTTCTCGGTGTCTAAACACAGAACCTCACTAATCCTTCTGATGGAAATCTCATTAATGTGTGTTTCAGATCACATTACATTTATATACATATCCGGTCTGCTTAAAATCAAATTAGACTTGTTTTTCATTAAGATGGGCTCTTTAAAATGAATGAATGTTTCAATAAGTGATACTGAAATAATTTTTTCAGAGGCTTGGTAATTTACATATTTTTTAGATATTCAAATGAAAGATTATACGAAGTGCGACCATCATTGTTCTAAAGCTCAAAAAGCTGAAAGTTCTTTGATGTTTCTTGGTAACATATTGTCATAAGAATAACCTAAAATTCATTTTTTGCTTGGATGTTTGGGGGAGTATTTTTAATAAAGCCTTTCCCCTACCTGCATTTCTTAAGTACTTTACTCTCATAGGAGTGGCAAACAATACAGCCAATTGTTTAGGCATCAAAAACATGAATATGGTAATTCACACCAACAAGAAACCTGAGCTACCTTCCCTTCAATCAAAATAATGAGAAAGCAGTTCTACATTTGCATGAAAATAGAAATTTAGGGTGGCATAACAGTTTTCCATTGTAATCCTCCCTTCCACCAACGCACCCCACCCTCCTGCAACCTCCTTAGGTTTGTAAACTGCCTCAGCAACCATCAGCTGAGAAATGTGTACATGTCATCTGCAAATCACAGATCTTGACTCAAATGATGCATGGGGAGAAGTGCTGAAGAGTTCAGAGTGGCCAGGACAAGACTTAAAAGTGATGCGAAATAGAGAGCAAAGAGAGCTGCAATTGCTTTAGAGCCTAAAATAGACTCTAAAATAGAGTTTCAGTGCCATAGGAAAAAAAAATCACCAGCTTCTCCATCATTTTTTTAAAGGTCAAAATATTTGTAGGTGGACTGGGAGAGCAGCGATTGCAGATGCGTTTAACAGCAGGATATTTTCCGCTGCCATGACCAGTTAAAGAAGATTTTCAAAAGCACATCTGCTGGTAAACAGTTTGGCCCTACTCTGGGTCATCTGCCTTCTCTGGTCTCCTTGCTGTATGGATTCTTACCGAGGTAGAGTCCCAAACCTCACATCAGTCAAAGCTGGACTTTCAGTACAATCCATTACATGTTTTAGAGAGGTACCTCAGTGGCTTTCAAAGTGGTTTTATGATGTGGGGCTGCCTCTTCCCAAATGCAAGAAGCACACACATGAGGCAGATAGGCACAAAGCCTGAACCAAATCCATTTCCTCTTCAAACAACTCCCCAGCAGATAAGCATCACTGGCCAACCTTCATGGCCAACTTCCCAGCACCACCCAAATAAACTCAATTATTCCTTCCATGGAGCTCCCCTAAAGAACCTGGGAACCAGCTAGTTCAGTACCTCCTAGCCAAGTCTCCCAGGGCTCTATCACATTCAATTCGACTACATAGAATAAGTAAACTATCAAGCAAACCAAGCCTAACCCCAAATTTAGTGTCAGATTGGTGGGAAAAATCTTCCTTTCTGCTCACATTTCCCTGACAATATACACCCAACTATATAGGGCTATATATGAAAAATAATAAAGACTCAGGGCCAGAGCGACAGTGCAATGGGTAGGGTGTTTGCCTTTCACTCAGCTGATATGGGCTTGATCCCTGGCAACCATATGGTCCTTCAAGCCCACCTGGAGTGAACCCCTGAGCTTGGCTCAGTGTGACCTAAAACTAAAATAATAATAATAATAATAATAATAATAATAATAATAATAATAATCTTAAAAGCTCCTTCAAGAAAATTCTTCCAATAGCTGGAGTGATAATGCAGTGCATAGAGTTTGCCTTGCACATGTTTAACCCAGATGATTGCCTAAGCATGGTCAGGCATGATCCCTAGCACAGAGTCATAAGTAAGCCCCAAGCATCACCAGGTATGGTTCACCCCACACAATAATGGAAATTCCTCCAGATGACACATATCTTGCATAGGTTTCCTATAGGAAATAGTCTAGGTAGACATATTGTATATGTTATATATAAAACAATATGTCTACCTAGACTATTTATATGTATGTGTGTGTATATATATATATATATATATATATATATATATATATAAAACCTTAGACAAGGAAGAAGCTACATTGGTATCTATAGGGTTACTTTGAGAATAAAATATGTTAATATTTGAGAAATGCCTGACAACTAATAAATGTTCATAGTATAGTTCCATTTAAAAGAGTTATACAACCAGACTTTAAAATGTGTCTGTCATGATGGCAGGCTGGGGCAGGGTGGTAGTGGCATGGGATGGACTTTGGGATCATTGATGGAGGGAGGTTGACACCAGTGGTAGCATTGGTCCTGAAACATTATATGTCAAAAACCCAACTATGAATAGCTTTGTAAATCACACAATAATTTAAATAAAAAATTAATTTTATTATCTTTGTGTCTTTGAATCTGTATCATGCTCTATATGCTGATTGAGGTTGAGGTATAACAAAGAACAAAATATATAGCTGGGAGGCTTCAATAGAATCCCACAGAGACTCAGTAGTAGAGCACTTACTTTGCAGACTAAATCCAAGAGTTTAATCCCATTTTGATCAAACCAGGAGTCTGATCCCATCTTCATAGACTGAGTCATTTGTGAGTTCTCTAAGACACAATGCAAGTGTGCCATTCTCCAAAACACTGCAGCCAAGCCTGAGACTCTCAGTGATCTCAGTACCACCACTAAGAACAATAAAAAGAATGAAACAGAGGGTAGAGAATTTCATATCATTGCTCTTTCAATTTACTTTTTTTTGGGGGGGGGTCACACCCGGTGATGCTCAGGGGTTACTCCTGGCTATTCGCTCAGAAGTCACTCCTGGCAGGCACGGGGGACCATATGGGGAACCAGGGGATCGAACCACGGTCTGTCCTAGGTTAGTGCAGGCACCTTATCTCCAGCGCCACCGCCCGGCCCCTTCAATTTACTTTTCCATTTTCCATTAATTTACATTCTCTTCTTATACATTATATCTGCTTAAGAACTCAATAATACCTTTTTTAAGAGTTTTTATAAGTCAATGGAGAAGTGAGAATGAATAAACCAGTGTAGGCCCTGAGGAGAAGAACCTGGGATCCAGCTAGTTCAGTGCCTCCTAGACAAATCTCCCAATGCTCTATCACATTCAATTCGACTACAGAGAATAAGTAAACTATCCAGCAAACCAAGCCTAAACCCAAATTTAGTGTCAGATTGGTGGGAAAAATCTTCCTCTCTTCTTAAATTTCCCTGTCTATATTCACCCAGCTTTGGGTCTGCATATGAAAAATAATAACGGCTGGGGGCCAGAGGCATGGCAAAATGAAATGATCCTAGATTGGAACCCATAATGCTCCTTGTGAATAACACAATGAAAATGAGAGATAAATTCACTCTGGAATCCATTCATACCACTCTCTTAAGCCCTTAATCATTTAGAGATCCAAGCAATTTTTATCCATTCTGTGAGATGCAGGGGAACATGCTGCTTTTTCCAGGCCTGCACTTGCTTGCTGCTTTAAAAATCCCCAGAGCCCAACTCTAGGGGAATGTTAGTAGAAGTATATGCTAAAATGCTCAAGTCATTTGAAGGCAAATGTACATAATAGAAAGAATTTATACAGCTTGTGGATGTCATTATAGTCATTTCTCAAGGAGGTCTATCATCTGATGACACCAAAGAACTGGGTCATATCTCAACAGCACTTTTCTTGGAGGCCATGAAATCCTTGCATTGATTTCATCCTCCTTCAGCTGTACGGGTGCAGAGAACAGTCAAGCTGGTGAGGACTCTGGCAGCCTCTGGACTGTCATCAACCTCATCTGAAGAGTTTATATTCTTAATTGAATCAAAGGTCTTATCAGTGGTTCTTACTAGGTGCAACAGAGAAACTCTCTCTCACCATGGAATCCACACCTGACAATCCTCCTATTTATCAGTTACCAATTATTATCTGAAAACAAGTCAATTATAAGGAGGAATTTGTGAAGTTCTTAGCAACTAAGAAACAGCTTAAAGGAAGCTATCCATTCTTTTTTAGAACACTGAAATGAAAAATACCTGAAGACAGGACTGACTTCACATCTATTAGCACCACATCATAATACAAATCATTAGTACAGTAATTCTTTTTTTTTTTTTTAGTATATAGATAATAAGATCTACCTCTCTATAGGATGAAAAGCTTAGTTACTAGTCAAGGTAGCTTTAATGATCTTTTCCATGCCCTGTTATCAGTGAATCTTTCCAAGGAAGCGTTGGTTGCTTTCTCTCATTGTTTTCCAACCTATGTATGTATGGCTCAGAATTTATTGGGGGTGTTGTTTATATTTGTCTACAAAGAAAAGATCTCTTATTCAGCCTTTACCCTGTACAATCTAACATGAATGTGGTACATCTAAGGGGCTAGAGAACATCAGTGTAGTAGTTATATGAAGTAATCTTGGTATTAGTTAAATCCATAGTCATCAGCATTATCATTGCCATCCTTCTTGTTCTCCAATGCTGTGGCTAACAAACACCTAGGTACTGTCACTGGAGACACCAGGGTTCTTTTTGGATCCTGAATTCATAGGATTGTATTTCAGAGCACCTTCCAAAGGATTATCCTGTAAAAGAAATTCTGCATTTCTTGTGGATATGTAGTGTTGTACATGGAGGGAAGCCATCCATATCTCCCTACCTCTTAAATAAGCAGCTTATTTAAGATGAATGAAATTGATAAATAACTTGTGGGAGTTATCAAATTTAAAAAGAAAGTACAAACCAGTATGATGATGATAAAAACAACAGGTTTGGTTCTAGATTCAAAAAACTAAAGGTATTAAAGAACATTATTAAAATCTTAAATGCAATGGCATGGCAAATGGAATAAGAACACTCTTAAACTGTACATAATACCTCTCTTAAGAGGGTTATTGCCTTAAGGCAATGACTCTAAACTGACACTGTTGAAACTGGTAATATTTTATACTATTTGTACTCTTTTTATCCCCCCCCCCTCCAGAGGAGTAAAATAGAGTAGAAAGAGTCAGAATAGAAGATATAAGCAACAGGGAAACCATCTAAAATTATTCAACGAGATAAAAATTAAAATGGATTCTTACTTAATTGAAATGAAGATTAAAACAGATCACCTGATAATTCTTTTTAAGTTTACTGATTGCTTTCTTTATCATCATTCTGTTAAGTATAGAGAAATTTCATTTCAAATTATTTTCCAGAGCTAAAGTTTGTATTGGCTTTTTTCTCTATCACTATATTAACAATAACTTGTCGTATACAAAATTTATACCTTTAAACTCTTACTATGCATAAATGTATCCCTAAAATATATGCTTATTTTTTGTATTCCAAAATTTTATACAGCTGGTATCAAATTTTAAGTATATGTAACCAGCATACTTTCATTAGCCTAATATTATAATACACTTAGTAACAGAGTTTGTATATTCATATTTTATATTATGAAAGTATCCTCTAAAATATAAATAGCTCCAGTTTACTCTTCTACCAGTAATTGTTTAGTCTACACTGCCCTCCTTCTTTAATCCATTGGTATGTATGGCATTTCTGTATTTTCCGTTCTGATAAACATAAAAAGACATTTTTTTATTTGCTATCCCCAGCAGTTGGAGAATGCCATTGTCACTAAACTTGACCCTTTTTTAGATTTTTGGAGAGTCTATATATATCAAAAGAGAAATAATGAATCTAATATTTTCTGCCTTTAGATTTTACCTTAGCCAATTATAAGCTCAGCTTGGTCTCTGGTTAAACATAGTTTATGAACTTTTGAAGACCTAGTATATCATTGAAACTTGGTAGCTCTCAGAAAATTTCTTAATTTCCCTAAGATTCAATGACTCCAGATGTAACATAATAACAGTCGTGTGTGTTTCAAATGTGTTAGCAGGCTTAAATGCCTGAGAGCAGATAAAGCACCTCACATATAATAACGACCCCTATGTTAATAATTATTATTCTAAAAGACAACATATTTTGCTAGAAGGCTCTTTGCTTTTTTGAACTTAGGAACAACAATTACTCTATTATTCTTTATTACATAATTATCACCTCCAGGATATTTTTGACTTAACTAATAGCTATTGCCATTACTGAATATTAATATGCTTCCTATAAGGGAGAAATTATAGTACCATTTTGCAGATGGGATATAAAGAACAGCTAAGAAGCCTGTATAGATATAATCAAATCCACGATTTGAACTCACAAGATCTTATTGGTTAAGGTTTTTCTCTTATACCAGATCTTCTGTTTATTTATTAATACAAAGGAGTAAGTATACATTTTAACAAAGAGTTCAGATACTATGGTATCTGGCTCACTAGTATTTGCATAGCAAGAGAGTTAGGGTAGAGATTACAGCAAATTTTTTATGATATTTATTACCAGGAAAACCTAGGTCTACCAAAAAAAGTATTCAAGCTCCTTATGTGAATTTTCATAGTTCACAAAACCTCTTGAGAAAATAAAACATCCAAAAATCAGTTAAAAAAGTTATTTCCTTATTTTCTTTCTTATTTAAGATGTCCCAAACCTTCACAGTTGCAAGGAAGCTTTCCTGACATACAAAAATCATTCCAGTTTAGAGGCACTTAAACTCAGACACCAAAATACTTTATATTTCTTATTTTTATGATCTTTCTATTGAGCAGTAAAGTGAGTGAGAGCTATACAGTAATATCAATTTTTCATGTTTTTACATTTAGTCAAAGGCTTTATCTAATCTGAGTGATTCTTTACTTATGTTAACACGGAAATACAGTATCAATGACTATGGCTTAGACTTAAAGAACTATGCTTAGAATTGAATGACATTTAGCATCTTCCTTTCTCATAGTCTTCTTGTTATCTGAAGTTATACAATAAGAAAAAAATCAATGTTTAAAGTCTAAAGTACTGTTACTTTCAGAAATCTACCCATCAAAGACTTCATCTTTCACCAGGACACAAGTTTTATGTGTGATTAGAGCACTGCCAGAATAATATCTGTGATGATGTGGGACTTTGAAGGAGATTGGTCAATTCACATTCAGCTTGCAGTTCTTTGCTTCCAAATTCCGTTGTCATCCCACCTTTATTTCTTTGCATGTTTTTTCCCATTATCATTTAATGTTTATTTATTTCAAAGGAAAGAAACAAGGTGTGTCTTGTTTAGTTCACTGCAGAAAACTTGCATGTAAATATTTAGAAATAGGAGCTTCCCAGACCAGACATGAAGGTTTGGTGTTTGTCTTACATGCCTTAGAAGGATGGTGGTTCGAATTCTGGCATCCCATATGGTCACCTGAGCCTGCCAGGATCGATTTCTGAGCATAGAGCCAGGAGTATCCCCTGAACGCTGCCGGGTGTGACCCCCCCCCCACCTAAAAAAAATAGGAACTTCCTAATAGGCATACCCTTTCTGAAATCTCCCTGGATTACTACTAAATATACTAGGATAAATCAATTTCCTGAGCTATTTAAGATATATACAAAGACTAAAGTCATTATTTTCTTTCTCTTTAGGGAGACTCAGATTTAACTTTAAATTACTTCCTAATATTAACTATATATAACCCCATTCACTTAAATAGATGTAACTGTAACTGTCAAAATGCTATTAACTGGTGTTCCTCGGAGACCTGTTCATTACCTGTCATTAACTGTTTTGAAAGTTTGCATAATTGATCTAACCAATAAGTGATCGTTGATTTATGGGGTTTTGTGCTGAAGAGTTGCTCTTTAAAAATTCATAACCCTGGTATGTGTCTTTACAATCCATTAGCTGTTTACGTACCCACAGACTTAGCATTGATTGACCTTGGATTGAGATTCTCATGGACTTTGTTTTATTGCAAGTCCTCAGTATAGAAAAGCAATACTTCAACCTTCTCCCTTGATAGCTATACTTTGATTTCCCTTTCCATCAAAATGAAACTTTACTTGAAATGATGAATAAATAAAGCATATTCCATAAACAGCTCTTCACTAGTATTTAAGCCTATGGACTGTATGTATTGTGTGAACCACTTTCTCTGCCATCAGATTCAAGTGTGTAAATGTTATAAAAGGCTTTGAAAGTTTTATGATTATTTTAGGAGATGGAGGAGTAGTAACTGAAGAGTGAAGCTATTAGTTTTAATATTTATATTGAATGCTCTGAAACATTAATGTGACAAGATGTAAGATCAGTGTAGAGGGATATATTTACTTCACAACCATTGCCACATTACCATAAAATGTGTGTATGTGTGTGCGCACATGTGTGCACGCACCCATGTTCATTTTCTAAAACTTTAAGGCCAAGGTTCAAATACTGTTTACAGGTTGTTATATTTTTTCTTTTCACAGGATTTGAAGTTGCGATTGACAGATACATTAGCTTTTCTTGAACCTGAGCTATTTTTAGGAAGCAGATTGGACTGCTAAATAAATGATACCACACAGGTTTGTTAATTCATGGCGAATCCCATCTACCGGATTAATAACACTTTAAGCTTAAGTCTAAATGAGAATGATTATCATGATAATCAAAACTCTAACGCAAGAGAGTTATCAAATTAGATAGAAAACCCTTTCTAATTAGAGCTGCTCTTCCTGTGACTTTATGTGGGGAAGCAAAGAGGCAAGGTGAGTTCTGAGTTCTGGACTCTTAACAGGACTGATGAGCCTCATTCTAAATGTATAATAGGCTGTGTAACTTGGTGCATATTCCTTGCCATTTTCTCTCCCTCCCATCACTCTATTAACATTGTTGTGATGGTCAAGGATCAGACACACACGTACATCTGCTGCTTATTTTCAGTAGTGTTGCTCACTAGGTTCTCTCTAGGTTCAATCGGCATGTTTCTCATACTGTGCATACCAGGAATTGTTGTGTTCACACACATTACACACATGCTCTCCAGGGGCCTACACATGGACACGGTATCTGAACATCTTTATTGTTTGCTCTGGTGCTCCTTGAGGACTACACCTATGAGGTGCTCACACACACCTCCTGACTATGGTATGGCTGGAAATTGCTTGTCGTTGTAAGGATCGAAGAGAACATATTTGTCACAATCATTGATCTCAAGAGATGGCACTGGGGATGGAACTCAAGGTCTCACACTTGGAAGGTAAATGCTTTAGCTACTAAATCATTCCCAGTCCCCCTGCAACTATAGATTTTTTAACTATGACTAATAAATATTAAAATAAGAATGGTCATTATACCAAGTCATCATTAGTTATGCTTAAATGATATAATCTCTCTAATGACCTGACCTAACAAATATTCTCATTATTATTACCACATACAAATGAGCAGATACTTTTAGAGAGCAGATAGTAAGAACTGATTTTGCATGAATAATTGAACTTTTAAAAGTAATATGTGCTTGCAAACTAAGGTATTACAATTCTGTTGGGAATATAAAAACATTTTCCCACTTAAGTCTCAAAGCAAGGACAAAGGCATTTTTCTGGAACTCAACAGAACTAAAAGACCTAAGTTTAAATCCTAGTTTTTTTAAAATATATTTTCCTGCCAAACCCAATGATGCTCAGGGATTACTCAAGGCTCTGTGCTTAGTTATTATACCTGCTGGGTCCGTGGTACAATTTGGGGTACCAGGGATTGAATCCAGTCAGTTATATGCAATGCAAGTGGTCTATCTGCTGAAATATCTCTCTGGAACTCCAGATCTTAAATTTACAGCCTAAGTAATTTTCATGACGTCCCAGAAATAAATACATTCATTAAAAAAATAAATGAAACAAATCATGAAACAGATCATGCCCCAATGCCATTGGACAGACCATTAGAAAATAATTTTAACACCAGTTGGCAAAGATAATTAATAACATATAGGAATGCTCAAAGTAGAGGCTAAAGAAATAGTACAGTGGTTAGGATGCTTGCCTTGCAGGTAGCTAACTAAAATTCAATTCCTAGAACCACATATTGATCCCTGTGCAGCATCATGAGTGATTCCTGAATGCAGAACCAAGAGTAAACTCTAGGTACTGCCAGGTGTGGCCCAAAAGGAAACAAAAAAATTTTTGGTTTTTGGGTCACATCCAGTAGCACTCAGGGGTTACTCTTGACTTTGTGAATAGGCTCTTGTATTCTGGGCACTATTTCCTTTGAGGTGCAGAAGCTTCTCAGCTTAATATATTCCCATCTGTTGATCTCTGCTTTCACCTGCTTGGAGAGTGCATTTTCCTCCTTGAATATGCTTGTAGTCTCAATGTACTGGAGTGTTTTGCCTATGTGTTGTTCTATGTATTTTATGGTTTCAGGTCTGATATCAAGGTATTTCATCCATTTGGATTTCATCTTCATACATGATGTTAGCTGGGGGTCTAAGTTCAAATTTTTGCAAGTGGCTAGCCAGTTGTGCCAACACCACTTGTTGAAGAGGCTTTCTTTGCTCCATTTAGGATTTCTTGCTCCTTTATCGAAAATTAGGTGACTGTATGTCTGGGGAACACTTTTTGAGTATTCAAGCCTATTCCACTGATCTGAGGGCCTGTCCTTATTCCAATACCATGCTGTTTTGATAACTGTTGCTTTGTAGTAAAGTTTGAAATTGGGGAAAGTAATTCCTCCCATGTTCTTTTTCCCAATGATTGCTTTCGCTATTCTAGGGTGTTTATTGTTCCAAATGAATTTCAAAAGTGCCTGATCCACTTCTTTGAAGAATGTCGTGGGGATCTTTAAAGGGATTGCATTAAATATGTATACTGCCTTGGGTAGTATTGCCATTTTGATGATGTTAATCCTGTCAATCCATGAGCAGGGTATATGTTTCCCTTTCCGCGTATCCTCTCTTATTTCCTGGAGCAGAGTTTTATAGTTTTCTTTGTATAGGTCCTTCACATTTTTAGTCAAGTTGATTCCAAGATATTTGAGTTTGTGTGGCACTATTGTGAATGGGGTTGTTTTCTTAATGTCCATTTCTTCC
>PVKC010028554.1:0-15517 GCA_004027635.1 Crocidura indochinensis
TCTGCTCTGTAGACCTCTGCTGTTTACTCCTTTTTGTTTTTACTCCTGGTTTTGTGTGTGTGTGTGTGTGTGTGTATGTGGAGCGGGGAGTCACACCTGGCAGTGCTCAGGAGTTACTCCTGGCTCTACACTCAGAAATCACTCCTGGCAGGCTCAGGGGAACCATATGGGATGCCGGGATTCAAACCACCATCCTTCTGCATGCAAGGCAAATGCCCTACCTCCATGCTATCTCTCCAACCCCTACTTCCTTTTTGTTTTTGAGTCACACCCATTGATGCTCAGGGGTTACTCCTGGATGTGGTCAGGGAGATGCTGAGAGATTGAACTCTGGTGGTTGGGTATAAGGCAAACGCCCTACTGGTTGTGTTATTACTCCAGCCCGTTTACTTCCTTCTTGAACAAAATCATTTAAAACTAGTTTTCACAAAAGATAAGCAGCTTCACTTAAAAATGTTTTATTTTTCCCCCAGGAAGAATATTTAAATAAGGCTGACTAGAAGTAAGGGGATCGTTTATTGATGGTCTGAATTCAAAGCTATTTCAATCAAATACCTGGCTTCAGGTTTGGGGAAGTGATCTTCAGGGAATGATTGTTGGCAAACATTACTGACTCCACGGTCTGCGTCTGAATTCACTTTACAGTGTGAATCTGTGCCCATGTCATTTGCATGGGATAAAAGGAAAAAGTGGAGTGTTTTGCCTGAAAAATGCTTGCAGTGTAGCAGTCTGCGCTCGCTTCTGGACTTTGTCTTTCAAGTTCAGCTCTGAGACATTAAGAGCTGTAGCCTCATTCCATGACTTGTTTCAACAGTGGAACCCTGAACTAAGGATGTAAGAAAATGAACTGAAGGATCAAGTGCTCAGAGCCGGTGGGCAACAGGCACAGGCACTGTCTACAAGTGAAGCAGGTCCTACCACTAGCTCAGTGGTGAAACAATTTGTGGAGACTCAAATTCAGATGCTGCTCCAGATTACTCTGAGCAGCGCCACCTACCCAACCAAGGCCAGTGTCCAGATGGCAAACCAAAGCTCACTAGTATCCAGCAATCCCACTCCTAGCGCTACCCAAAGGATGGAAAACCAATGTTCTCAACAGTACTTCAAATATGAACACAGAAAACCTGGAAAAAAAAACAGATGTGCCCATGAGGACATGAGAACATCAACAAATGGGATTGAGTCTATTTGGCCATGAAAAGGAATGACATGAGAGAGACAGACAAACAGACAGAGGATTGGTGTTTGCTGAGGAGCATCTGAGTCATGACTCAACCCTGTGACTAAAAAGGAAGAAACTACCAGCATGATTTCCTGTCTCACATCTTCACATAGTGCATTTTTTAAAGAGGGCTTATAATTTAAGCAAAAGGACATATACTGAAAAGCCCTCAAACGCCTTTTCCTTTGGAGTAGTTTTTTCCTCCTTGGGTTCTAAAGAAACAACATAAGTCAAATGTTATTTGAGGATCTGAGGTATGTAAAAGTGTTTAAGAAGAATCAGAATTGTTTTTTGTTTTTTGGTCAGACCCAGTGGTGCTCAGGGCTTACTCCTGGCTCTGCAGTCAGGGATCATTCCTGGTGGTGCTCTAGGAACCGTATGAGATGCTGAGGGTCAAACCTGGGTCAGCCTGAATATAAGGTGAATACCATTCATGCTCCACGAAATCAGAGAAATTTGATACTTCTGTTACACACACACACACACACACACACACACACACACACACACACACTCTCACACATCAATATGGGGTTAGCAATTTTATCCTTTACTTGGAAAAAACTACCATTTAGAGCATTACTCTAGGCTAGAATGTTTGTTAACAACAAAAAATTTGTTCTCAGCATTGTGAAAATAAGCTCTGACAAGATGGAGCCAGAGCAAGTGAGATCAGGATCAGATACAAACATGTCACACAGCATGTGATACTCCTTAGAACACATTACTGTGAGCAGGAATCAAAAACAGAGCCCCTTTCTCTTGTCCTTGCTCATGCTCTGCCCTTCAAGGTTTTCTCCAAATAGCATCCGAGTGGTGAGGTGGGGGCGGTAGGAGGCAGAAGTCCTCCCCGGCACTCAGGCAACCCTACATAGTGCCTCCTAGGGGCCCACAGGAATTTCCTGGGAATCAGTGGCAGCAAAGGCTTCTTCTCCTTTAATGGCCGCTCCATGCTGGTGCTTTTCAGAACATTCCAGAGCCCACACCCTTTCTAGACCAGGCTGGGGTCCTGGCAACCACCCCAGGTTCCCACACCATGTCTATGAGGAAAGGAAGATGGGTACAGTCAGTTCTCAAGGTCTTTGGCTAACATCTCCCGGATGAACTGTAGGGTGCGCTGGTACAGAAACGCATCCTTCTTCTTTGGCTTACAGATGTCCAGATGGTTAACGTCCACTGGAACAAGGTCACCGAGGCCTAGATCTGAGGGAAGCAGCAGTATCAATAAAGGCCCCAGAGAGAGCTTTGCCCTCCCCCAGGCCCATCCCCTGCCCAGCCCCAGAGAGGTCTGGAGCACTTCTAGATGGAGCTTGGGTGGAACATGGGCTCTGGAATGAGGGCCCTGCATGACCTGTAACACAACTGCTCCACTCATGTGACAATAATTCTCAGTCTGCATTGCTACCATTTCATTGTTTTGGGGCCATGCCTGGCAGAACTTGGGGTTACTCCAGGGAGGCTCAGGGCACCATAAGAGATGTAGGGGATTGAACCCGGGTTGACTACATTCAAATCAAATGCCCTACACACTGTCCATGGTTCTGGTGCTGTTTCATGCTTTTTTGGTTTTGGGGTGCCACCACACTGTACTCAGGGATTACTCCTTGCTCTATGCTTGGGGATCACGCTTGGAAAGCTGGAGGACCAGACGAGATGCCAGAGACTGAACTTAGGCCGGCCACATGCAAGGCAAACAGCCTCCTGGCTGTGTTACGGCTCTAGCCCTTGTTCCATTATGTCCCCATTGTCTTCACCTGTACCAGCCCTTCCTGGTCTACCAGGAAACCCGCCCACATATCAACCTCCAAACCTTCACCAGCAGCACATCTGGACTTTTCCCCAAGCCTTTCACTTGAGTTTAGACAAACGTCACTGTGATGTGGCATGAAGCAAGGGCCCGGCCCCACCAAGCCCCTTCTTTCCCTACACACTGTCATCGCACAGTGGGGGAAGACTTTTTTTTTTTTTTTTCGGTTTTTGGGTCACACCCGGCAGTGCTCAGGGGTTACTCCTGCTCCATGCTCAGAAATTGCTCCTGGCAGGCATGGGGGACCATATGAGGCACCGGGATTCGAACCGATGACCTTTTGCATGAAAGGCAAATGGCTTACCTCCATGCTATCTCCCGGGCCCCAGTGGGGGAAGATTTGATGCTGGCTAGAATGGCACCAGCAACACCAACTAAGTCAGTGGCACCTGGCACACCAGGTGGCTTTTCTTTCAGCTTTTGGCAGTCCACAATTGATGCAGCTGGAGTGCCTCTGGCTGCTGCTCTCTGAACTCTGAGGTCTCCAGCCACTGTCCAGTAACCATGACCCCTGGTTGTGTCACTGAGTGGCAAAGGCCCTTTTGGGTCCCCTTCAGCTGGTTGGTCCTTTCCATTTCAGTCAGACACTGTGTTCTGGAGTCAGGACTGTCACAGGGTGAGTCAAACTCCAGAACTTCCTAAAACTACCTCCCAACACTGAACCACAGGCTGATCCCGGGTGCAGACATGCAGGTGGGATTGTACGCACCTGCCGACTCAGAGGGCACCACATGCAGCTTGATCATGCTCCCGATGTAGGTGGGCAGCGTCTCCACAAAATTTAGCACCTGGAACTTTTGGCCTTTAGCAAGTTCCAGGAAATCATCCTGGAGTATTTTCAGTTCTGGAGAATCTGGAAAGTGACAGAAAACAGAGCAATGATGGGTTCTATGGAGCCTTGTTCTTCACCAGGGCAGCTGCCTTCCAGGTGCAGAGCAGAGGGGCAGTTCTGACTCAGGGTTGTGGCTGGTTTCCTTCCTCCCCTTCTCGAGAGAAACCTTGCTGCCCTCCAGATAGGCAGGAAAGAGCGCCAAACAGACAGAAGCAAGACCTCAGGAAATGGAGGGGGAGGGTATTTTCTATCAGTGCCTTTAGGAAGTTCCAAAGCCAAGGTAATGATGGATCAGCAGATCCAAAACAGTCCATGGAAAAGAAAACTTAAAATAGCAAACAAGGGGCCGGGCGGTGGCGCTGGAGGTAAGGTGCCTGCCTTGCCTGCGCTAGCCTAGGACAGACCGAGGTTCAATCCCCCAGTTCCCATGTGGTCCCCCAAGTCAGGAGCGACTTCTGAGCGCATAGCCAGGAGTAAGCCCTGAGCATCACTGGGTGTGGCCCAAAAACCAAAAAAAAACCAAAAAAACAAAATAAAATAGCAAACAAGATGAAATTCAACTGAAGCTTTAGTAGCTCAAGGCAAGTGTTTTAGTTTTGATTCTTATTTGCAGAAGAGTGTGTGAACACAGCCCCCCACTACCTCAAATGATGTGGTTGAGTTTCTCACATTTGGAGAAAGCAGAAGGGTCAGCACATCAGAGGGCAATGGATAAGCCTCACCGGGAAAAACCACCTTTAATACCATGATCTGCCAATGGGTATCAACCATGGTTGAGAGCAGAAAGTGCAAGAGCAGAAAGACAGTCTGGCTAAGCGAGCGATAACAGCTCCAATTAACAGCTGCTCAGAGGGGCCGGGCGGTGGCGCTGGAGGTAAGGTGCCTGCCTTGCCTGTGCTAACCTAGGACGAACCGCGGTTCGATCCCTCAGTTCCCCATATGGTCCCCCATGCCTACCAGGAGCAACTTCTGAGTGAATAGCCAGGAGTAACCCCTGAGCGTCACTGGGTGTGCCCCCCGCCCCCCCAAAAAAAAAAAAGCTGCTCAGGAAGAGAGAAAATGTGAATCAAATAAAAATCAAAGATACTGCTACTAATGTGCTGAAAACCTCCAAAACCCATGGGACCATGTGTCACTTATCTGGAAGGACAGAGCAAATGTGAAGAACTTAGAATCTGAAAATGATGGCAACAGTTTTGAGATTGTGGCTATTCGTGGGAAGAGTGGATGAGGGACCCTAAGGAAGTGAGTCTCTGAGCAAACTCGGTGCCAGATGGAAAGAGTCCCAATGGGTGCAAGTCCAGGAAGGGCCAGGCAAGGGTGAGAGAGAGCAGGTCGGGGGAACAAGGGGAGGTGGTGGCACCTTTGCTCAGCTCCTTGACCTCCAGGGAGGGGAAGAGCAGGTAGCGGACATTGACCGAGTACTCTGCTAGGTGGGACCCACGGTGCGGGACGCTGTAGAAGATGACTCCACGGGTGTTGCTGACCAGCCCGCTCAGCTCTGGCTTCTTGGACGCTTCCAGCAGCATCTTTTTGACAAGAAGACCTGGCAAGGGGAGAAAGATGAGCTGGGAAACAACTTTCTCTTGGTCCCAGGCTCATGGAGAGGCAGAGGTTTCTCGAAAGCATTTACTGGACAACTCCTTGTCTTAAAGTGCCCCTGGGAAATATTGGACAAGCCTTCCTATATGGAAGGTTTTGGAAACCCGGGACAGAGCTGAGGCAGCACGGATGCTCTGTCACCTGAGAGCATCTATGGGAGAACGGGAGCAAGGTTCCCCATTAGAGACATCCTCCAGGACCCCAAAACTCTCCAAATGATCACCCTGTCCAGCTTGTCCAGCTGGAGAAGGTTCTCACTGGGAGACAGATGGGAGGGCGACAGCAGACCGGGAGGACACAGAGCCAGGTTGTGGGAAGGGGAGCAGGGGGAGCTTTAGGCACTGAGCTCATTCAGCAGAACAAGTGGGATGATGGGGTGCATGGGGAGGAACAGGATCCAATGAGCAGCCAGGATGGGGCATTAATGGAGTTGGCCTTTTCCTGGTCTCCCCTTGCTAGGAAAACAACTAGCCCAGAGGACAAGAAGAGTCCTTCAAACTCCCAGACGAGCCCCAAAACTTCAGGGAGGGGCCAGGGGGCTGGACTTGGAGTGGGGGGGGTCACTCCCAAGCAGTGCTCAAGGGGCGCAGGGCCACAGCTAGCGACAAATGTCCCAGCAGGCCTTCGAGGCCAGCATCAGGCCGCTGAGATGTGCAGTGCCAGGGATGGGAACTGAGGCCATGGGCAATCGCAAAAGGGGCCACTCTTTCTGCTGCAGTAACAGGGCAGTCCCCAGTACCCAGAAACACTGCAGAAGGGAGACTCACCCCCCATGCTGTGAGACACCCAGATCACTGGCCGCTCCCCCACGCCTGCAGCCCTGAGCTTCTGAAGGAGTTCGTTGCTCCTGAAGGCAATGGACTTCCTGAGTAAAGAGAACAGACAAGGCCTGATGGGGGTGCTGCTGGCTGCCCATTCCCCCAAACACACATGCCACAGCCAAGTGGGGAACCCGATGTCTTGGTCCAGCTGCTCAGCACTTATTGGTTATTTGGAAACACTAGGAAATTCTAGGGGCAGAACTGACTTTTTTTTTTCTTTTTGGTATTCGGGCCACACCCAGAGCGGTGCTCAGGGGTTACTCCTGGCTCTGTATTCAGGGGTCACTCCTGGTGGTGCTCGGGGGACCATATGGATGCTGGTGATCAAACTGGGTTGGCTGGATTTGCAAGGCAAACGCCCTACCTGCAGTGATATCACTCCAGCCCCCAGAACTGACTTTTGAACAAAAAGGAAATTTCAAAGCTCTCTGGGCCCTGGGTTCAGTCCTAGGGGTACTCAAGGGGGCCACACTGCAGGTAGCTGATACCCTCTCCAATTGCTGGCCTGGTCTGGTCTGGGTCCTAGTGCTCAGAAATCTGAGCTGCAGGGCTGAAGCTATAACATCAGCAGGGCATTTTGCCTCGCACATGGCTGACCTGGGACAGACCCGGGTTCAGTTCCCAGCATCCCATATGGTTCCACAAGCCTGCCAGGAGAAATTTCTGAGTGCAGAGCCAGTAGTAACCCTGAGTGCTGTCAGGTGTGGCCCCCCCAAAAAAAACCAAAACAAAAAAACTTTGTTGCTTCCTGGGTGCTTCACAGATAACTCGTATCAAGGTAACCTTGGACTCCCTGCTGGGCACTATCCCTGTGGACCCTGATTTCTAAGAAGATCTCACCTGTGGCACCCACAGATAAAGGTCCTCCACCCCCGTGCCCAGGGCAAACCTCTTCCCCACCTCAGTGCCCCGTTACCTTTCCATGGGGCACCTCGCTCGCCAGTCACTCAGGCTGGTATCATAGCCCACAGAGATGATGCGGAGTGCCGGGCAGTCTTTTGCTAGCCATGACTGCAAAGGAGAACAGGTCAGGAAGATAGGGTCAGTGTGAATCTCCCACATACTTGGTGCCCCCACACCCTACCCAGGAGTCTCTGGACTGACAGCTGGGTCCAGATTGCATGAGAACAGAGCGAGTGTCTCCAGCAAAGACCACCCCAGCATCTTAGCTTCTCGCTCTACTTTCAGGGTGACCAGTACTTATGGCTCAAAGCCAACATAGGTATAAAGAAGATATTCTCAGAATCAGAGCAATAGCACAGCCAGGAAAGCTTCTGCCTTACATAGTCAATCCTTGGCATCCCATATGGTTCTCTAAGTCCACCAGGGGTGATCCCTGAGCACAGAGACAGGAGTAAGCCATGAGAACCAAAACCAAACCAAACCCCAAAGCAAAGTGTGTCTATCTTTCTAGAACCTTCCCATTGCTGTGGCTGTTTGGTTTATTGTGTTCCACTTGTAGTGGAAGAAACCAATCCTGAGCTTTGGCCTTTTCTTGAGGTAATATTAACCAGAAGGGACCCTACACAGGGCGACAAGTCACACTGCACAGGCACAGGTCGCATTATGACAGAACCCTGCAGAGACACCAAGACCCTAGTAAAAAACAGAGTGGGCCCGGTGGAGGGAAGGAAGGAGGCTCGTCCATACCTTGGGCCAGCACGTTGTGTATCTGGCTTCATCCTCTGACAAAGTTTCTGTCAAGTTCTGTTCACTGTCCTGCTGGCGCCATGTTTTGAAGGCTGCGCCCATAAGGCCATGAATAAAAAGGACATCGGCTTTAATGGGCTGACTAATGAGGGAGAGAGTTTTAGAAAGAAGCAAAACAAAGGTATTATTGCGCTGGTAAGAGTCCACACAGCACTCTGGGGCTACTGAGCAGGCTTCTAAGACATAAAATCAGATGGAATGAAGGTGCCCCCGTAGGCCTCCACAGGGATATTCCACAAAGAACACTATTAAGGGATAAAGTACCAATATGCCAGAGTGAGTTCAAAGTCAGTTTCAATGGTAGACATTCAAAAATTCACCGAGGGGCTGGAGCCATAGCACAACCAGGAGGGTGCTTGAATTGCACATAACCAAGCCAGGTTTGATTTCTGGCATCCCATAGGGCCCCTTGAACTCGCCAGGAATGACCTTTGAGTATAGAGCCAGGAGTATCCCTTCAGCTGGGCGTGGCCCCAAAACTAAAACAAACAAAAATATTCACCAGGGAAACAATGTTTATCAAAAACAGATCAACAATGTGCAAGGCAAGCACCTTAATGCTTACTAGCTTTTGGCTTACAAATGACATTTTGGGGGGGGGGGTTTGGGCCACACCCGGTGACACTCAGGGGTTACTCCTGGCTATTTGCTCAGAAATTGCTCCTGGCAGGCACAGGGGACCATATGGGGAACCAGGGGTTCGAACCGCGGTCCGTCCTAGGTTAGCTCAGGCAAGGCAGGCACCTTACCTGCAGCGCCACCGCCCGGCCCCACAAATGACATTTTAAAATAATATACTGTTACTGTATTATATTATTATGTTTGAATATGACATTTGGTTTTTGGGTTTTGGTGGAGGGCCACACTCAGTAGTGCTCAGAGCTTACTTCTGGGTCTGTGCCCAGGGATCACTCCTTGTGATGCTCAGAGGACCAAATGGGGTTCTGAGGATACAACTTGGGTTGGCCACATGCAAGATAGAACCATAGCTACTACACTACTGCTCTGGCTCTGGAATGTGTCATTTAAAAAACTAATTATATTGGGGGCCGGAAAGATAGCACAGCAGTAAGGTGTTTGCCTTAGATGCAGAAGGACAGTGGTTTGAATACCGGCATCCCATATGGTCCCCTGAGCCTGCCAGGGGCAATTTCTGAGCATAGAGCTAGGAGAAACCCCTGAGTGCTGTCAGGTGTGACCCCCAAAAAACAAAAACCCCCACTAATTATAGATAGTATATTACTACTTATTGCACATATATAATCTACCAAGTTATTTATAGCATATATAATATTATATATTTAAATATGTATATAATAAAATCAAGTATAAATGTTTTTTTGTTTGTTTGTTTTGTTTTGTTTTGTTTTTGGGTCACACCCAGCAGTGCTCAGGGGTTACTCCTGGCTCCATGCTCAGAAATTGTTCCTGGCAGACACGGGGACCATATGGGGCACCGGGATTCGAACCGATGACCTTTTGCATGAAAGGCGAATGCCTTACCTCCATGCTATCTCCCGGGCCCCAAGTATAAATGTTTATAATTATAGAATATATAATTTTTATATATGGCGAGGTACTTATAACAATGTATACATATATGCATACCGTATTTGCCAGCATAAGACTTTTGAAACAAAAGAAAGTCAACCGAAAATCGGGGTCGTCTTATACGCCGATTATATCCCGAAAAATGTTCAATATGCTGCTACACGAAAATTGTCTGAATATTGCCACAAAACAAATTTTCCAACTCGATCTTGCACCAATCACTGCCAGGCTGCTTGGACGGCCTATCTAACTCAGTCAATCCAAGCAGGCTTTTTATGCATGCAAATTAGACAATGTTCTGGACCTGAATCTACACTGTAAAAAGCCTGCTCAGATTGGCCGGAGTCAGAGAGGAAGTCTATTACAGTATAACCTTTGACCTTTCTTGTTGTGATTGGCTCACTGTGGTACATACAGTTGCAGCACAGGAACGTTCTGTTTGATACAGCGAATATAGGCCTAAACCTATGTTTTAACTGCAAAATTAGGGGGCCGTCTTATATGTCCAATTGTTTTATACGCAGGCAAATACGGTACATATACATATATGTAACACACACACACACATATATATATATATATATATATATATACAGCTAACATAAAAGAAGTATTCATTTATTTGCTAATTGGAATAAACAAAGTCAAACCCATTAACAATTTTGCTCTTTTCTCAAACTTTATCTTAAAGCACTTGACAATAACAATTCAAGAAACATGTGACTTTTGTGTTCATTTCCTTCCTAGACATGCTCTGTCCACAATGGGAAGATTAGAAGAGCAGAAATAGCTTCAAAAAAGAGCAGGCATCAGACTTTTCACATCGAAAAATTTGATTCTAACAACAGAAAGTACAAAAGGAAAGAAAAAAAGAAAAAAAAAGTACAAAAGGAAAATTTGACTAATCTACATTAAAGCCCACCTGATGAGGCCAGAACGATAATACAATGGGCAGAGTGTTTGCCTTGCATGTGTGGCTGACTCAGGTTCAATTCCCGGCATCCTATATGGACCCTTGAGCCTGCCAGGAAAGTTTTTTGAGCATATAGCCAGGAGTAATCCCTGAGCACTGCCAGTGTAGGCACCCCCCCACAAAAAAAATAATAAAAGCCCGCTAGATAAAGGGAACCACAGGCAGCTGCAATGAAAAAACAACCTACAGGATGGCAGGAGATGTTCTTAAATCATAGATTAAAAAGGGACCAACACATCAAAAACCCCCCAGACTCAACAACAGATTTGATTTGAAAATGGGCAGATGATTCCAGCACATTTGTCAGGTGAAGTTGTGAAAATGATCAACAGGCCTGTGAGAAAATTACTCATCACCATACTTAGCAGAACCATCATATGGTACCACCTCTCCCTCCTGAGATGAGAAGAAGACAGCAGCGGGTGTGATGGGAAGGAGGCCGTAAGACCCTATGGGTGGGACATAGGGTCATCCCGGGAGACCATGAGAAAACTCAAAGGACTAGAACTCAGGCTTTGTATGTGGTTTCATCTCCAGCACCACAAAGTCTCCAACAACAAAAGAATAGAAACAGTGCTGGGGAGAGGGTACAGTGGGAGGGTGCTGGCCTTGTGCATGGCCAACCTAGGTTCAATCTCCAGCAGCCCATAGGGTTCCACCAGGAATGATCTGTGAGTGCAGTAAGGATTTATCTTTGAGCATTACCAGATGTGGCCACCCACCAAAAAGAAGATTAAAGAGAAGTTATAGATGTTACAACTCCACCTTGGAAATTCACCCAGAGATAAAGCAGAAGAGCTGTACCCCTTTGCAGTGGAGCAGCACCCCAGAGCCAAGCTGCGGAAACCACCTTACCCTGCTGACTGGGGAGCAGATGTAGGGTTGGTTGCGTCTATGTGAGTATTTGGAAGACGAATTCCAAATACAAAAGGATAAGTTCGAAGTGAAAGCCAAGGGCAATGGGAGCCCAGTGCTATGTGGACACTGGGAAGCAACACCCCCCATCTGGGTACTGAGGACAGATTGGTGGCTGCCAGTGGAAAACCGGCATGTGGGTGACCTGTATGGTTCAACCACCCTTGGTGGTACCAAGTTCTGGTGTTGCTCCCCTAAGACAATGTGACAATATGACCTCCATGAAGGGACAAGGGTCCCAATAGTACCCTCCATCCAAAGATGATAAAACTAAGACACCTGCAGGCAACATGTCCCCAGATGCCAAAACTAAAACACCTGCAGGCAGCATGTCCCCAGACTCACTGAGACAGCACAAGTCACTTCTCGAGTCAAGGGTCACATGTAAAGGGGCTGAGACCTGGTTGCCAGAGCCCTAAGTAATACAATTTGATAACTCGTTCCACACTGGCCAAGCCCGGGGCTCTGAATTTCTTGTCAACAACATCAGACTCTGCCAAGTGCTTCCCAGGCTTTCTGTACCACACCCCAACAGTCACCCTACTGTGCTCACCTGGTTCGAAACTGGGGGTGCAATATGTATACTCCATCTGGGTACTTCTCTCGCACGCTGTCTCGGTCCAAGTTAGCCAGGGCACGGGCCGCATGCGAGACATCGATGATGTGGCTCGACTTCATTGCCTCAGCCATGAGGGACACCCAGCCTGTGGGAAGGACAGGCCTGCTGCAGGCAGGTCCCAGCGGGCCACACCAGGCATCGGATTCCAGCAAGAGTGACAGCAGGAAGGAACTGGGGACCCTTGGCACTTACTCAATCCCATCTTTCTAAGATCCACTGGGCCCCACAGCACTGTGCCACGATGTCCCAGGCCACTATGTCTCTTAGTGGACACACAATTGTGCAGTACAATTTCCTTTATTCTTAGAAAGGTGGGTTGAATCACACAGGCTGTGTTTAGCGATCACCTCTGGTAGTGCTTGGGGGACCATGGCATTGTTCACATGCAAAGTCAGTATCTTAACCATTGTGCTCTCCATGACCTCTGTTCTCGTCTTTCTTGCTGGAAATTACGCATCACTTTATGCACCTATGAATGCCTGGATCTAGAAAGAGACCCCATACTAATCTAGGGCAAAAAGGAAGGACAGACATCCAGCTCTATTTCGCTGGCTCTGTGCTCTCAGGAGCACTTACAGTCAAAAACTATCCATGAATCTCTGATGAGGTCAGAGGGGGACAAGCATGCTGTCCAGAAAGCCAGACTCATTTCCTGAAGAATATCCTGAAGATTCCTCCAAGTTGGAGGAAGTTGTTTTGTTTGGTGGGTTGGTTTTTGGGCTACATCCAGCAATGTTGGGAGGGGAAAGGGGTTACTCCTGACTCTCCGATCAGGTGGCAGGCTTAGGAGATGATATGGAATGCTGGGGATGGAACCTGGCTGGCTGTTTACAAGGCAAATGCCCTCCCTGCTGTGTTTACTCGGGCCCCCTGAAGGAAGGTTTTAACAACTTGATCTTAGATGCCTACCTTTGGCTAGCCTGAGGGGCTCAAAGGACAGATGCTGTCCCTCTGGATGCTGCATCCTATGTGCTGAGCTAAGCACTGATGCCCCAGGGGAGGCATCAAGTAGCTGATGTTCGCAGTCAGACATTCCCTCTCCCGATTCTCTGAGCAGGCCTTCCCAGGCCAGCTCCTAACCCAGGGCCACAGGTCAAAATGTCAGCGGTATGAGTGGGGGTTGGTTGGCTCAAGGCAAGGGACCAACCAGGAGGTAAGGGTTCCCATGAAAAGGAATCGAGACTGAAAGGAACTCCAACCCCAGGTGGAGAAACCCTGTTTTGGCCCACCATGATTTTCATGGTGGGAGCCAGTTTCCAAATCTTATGTAACAATAGACTGATAGACCCTTGCCCTCACCTCTGAACCCCAGTGTTGCTTTAGGGGGAAGAGATTCCCAGAAGCAAGCTTTAATAGCTCCAAGGAAAGCTGTAGGTAGCTCCTTTTTTAAATGGCTTTACTTGGAGGCCACACCTAGAAGTATTCAGGGCTCATTCTTGGCTCTGCACTCAGGAGGCCATATACGATGATTCTGGGGTCAGCCATGTGCAAGGCAAACACCATCCCCACTGTGCCATTTCTCTGGCCTCTGCTATACAGTCTTTAACACTAAAGCTGACCCAGGACTGACTCAGTTTACAGTCCCATCACCAGCTGTGTCTCACCCCTTTTTACTGATAAAATTATCAACATATTTTTTTTGACTTTTAGAAATCTGAATTACAAAGAGCTGCCAATCTGGTAAAAATCACCCTAATGGCATGTGAAAGTCAGGATGCCTGTAGGAACCATGGTGCCAGCAAAGCAGTGCTGCTCATGTGGGCACAGTGAGTGGCAAGGGCCAGAGGGGTGAGAGCACATCGTGAAGTAAAGCAGGGGTCTGTCTTATGAGTAGCCCTTTTCCTGAGCAGAGGGTGGCCTGGCTTTAGGCCTTGGGAGATAAAGTGGGAGATGGGTGAGAGGGTTCTGTAGAAGGACCAAGGGTATGGCCAAGTTCCCCCTGTGGGAGGAACATGACTGATGACTGAGCCACTCCAGATGGGCCCTCAGAGGTCTGTAAGCACTTCCAGCCAATGCAAAGCTGTAGAACTAAGAGAGGAGGCCAGTCCTGGTGGGGTGGGGGTGGAACAGCTACAGGACAGGTGTGCCCCCAGCCGGAGTGTGTGCATTACTGAAATGCACCCGGAAGACAGTGAAGAGAAGAAACAGCCATTACAGAAACAGACAAAGACCTCATGTGAGGAGCTAGTACTCAGACAGGAGCAAGCAAATGTTGGGGTGAATGGTCTAAGGGGATATAGGGGAGGGAAGGGTCTGCGTGGGGCAGAACCAGAGTTGGTAAAGAGAAGGGAAAGGGGGAATAGGGTACCTGCCCACTGCTGGATCCCAAGGCATTGGGGACTCAGGCAGAGGAGCACTGGGGAAGGAGCAAGGCGTGAATGCTCAGCTCCAAACAGCATTGAACAAATTCTAGTGGGCCATCCACAGGCAGTGTGGCCAGCTACATCCCACAGCTCTCTGCACACACCATGTCCCTAAGGTATCCTACAGCTGTCTGCATGTGACTATGTCCTGAGGAATCCCCCCCCCCCATGCCCACTACAGTTGTGCACACACCCATGTCCCGTGTGGCAGCGGTACTTACCTGAGCGGGCGATGGCCCTGTGCAGATGCTCGTTGAGTGCCATGTTGCCGATGATGCGCACAATGCTGCGGCGTACCTGGGGACAGTCCTGGTGCAGCCGGTAGAGCCGTTGCAGCAGCTGCAGGCCGCCATTAGCCACCAGCTTGTCACAGTGCGCAGGGATCTGCAGGCAGACAGGCCAGCTTAGTGTCTGGGACAAGTTCACACTTGGGTGGAGCTCACTTCCCAAGACCAGTTCCTGGGGCCCAGCATCCAGTCCGTCCTGGAGGAATGCATCTGTGTCTGTACTTCCATGTCTTAGCTCAGCCCTCCCGAAAGGTCTGACACTGTCACTGCCACAGAATCAAATTCAAGGGATAGGACAAACTTCCAGACTGGAAGCTAATGAGACCTGCCACATGCAAACAGCATAGCACAGACCAGACTATTGGGAGATGGGAGAAGTCCAGGGACCTGCCTTGTACCCCACACAATCCCCAGGCCTGGGCTGATTTGGTGTAGATGCTGGCAAGAGGTTTTAAGAGAAAAGACAAAATAAGGGAGAAGGATTCAGAATGTACATGAGTGAAGAAAGCTGATGGGCAAAAGTCTGGGGTATGAGGGATCAGGAGCTAGCAAAGGCTCCATTGTGACCATGTCTTATCTGCACCCCCTGACTTGACTGACATGACACTATGGCCCTAGAGGCAACAGTTTTCATTCTCAAATTGCAGAAAAAAAAATAGTGAGTGGAGGGGTCGGAGAGGTAGCATGGAGGTAGGACATCTGCCTTGCATGCAGAAGGTCGGTGGTTCAAATCCCATATGGTCCCCCGAGCCTGCCGGGAGTGATTTCTGAGCATAAAGCCAGGAATAACCCCTGAGTGCTGCTGAGTGTGACCC
>PVKC010028555.1:0-15405 GCA_004027635.1 Crocidura indochinensis
CTCCTAGCTTGGGGGACCATATGGGAGTCAGGGGATCGAACTGCAGTCCGTCTGAGGCTTGTGCAGGCAAGGCAGGCACCTTACCTCCAGCGCCACCGCCCGGCCCCGTACCTTCTGTTTCTTGTGACTACACAAAAACATTGAGCCATGCACAGTGCATCATCTGTATATACATAAGCACATCATATTATTCTGAGTGAAATTAGTCAGAAGGAGAGGTGTAGACACAAAATAATCATTTATGGCACATAAGAATAATAAATGGCAATATGGTAATAATATCTAGAGAAAATAGAAATGAGGGACAGGAGGACTAGTCCATGATAGGAAGCTTGCCATGAAAAGTGGTGAGTTCAGTTATAATAGAGAAATGTACATTATGACATTGATAGTTGGACCTTATCACTCTGGACAAGAACTGGATGCTGAAAATGGATAATTGACATGCATGGTACCCTTTAATTAAAATATTACAAACCACGGTGTTATAACAGAAATTGTGCAAACCTCAGTGTCATAAAGGAAAAAGATAGATAGAGATAAAAAAGCAAAATTCCTGCCCCTGACATAGGCAGAGGAGGGTGAAGGGGAAGGAAACAAGGGACTTTGGTGGTGGGAAAAGTGCACTGGTGAAGGGTGGTGTACATTCTATGATTGAAACTCAAGAATAAATAATTTTGTAACAAATATGCTTAAAAACTTATTTTTAAAATGTTTCAGGCACTCTATCTTAATTCCTTTATGATATGATATCATATGCTGTAACAAAGTGCCATTTTTTTGGTGTGTATTTTAGTTTGGTTTCTTGCAGCACACACTAAAGTGTCAATAGATTATTTTTCGTTTCAGTGAAATCACAACTTTTCTCTGAACACTGTTCTTGCTTTTAAAGATTGTTAAAAGGGTTTTCCCTTTTAGCTGTTTCATTTCCATATTGTAGAGTTTCAAATTTTCAGCACATTTTGGTTATCAAGAGTAAACATTTTGAAACATGCTGCTTCCTTATTATCAGAAATTAAAGCATTTTCCCTCGAGAAGGGTGTTCACTATCCAGAATTAACAATGAGTGGATTAAAAACTATATTTCATGGTGGATGTTTCTTCACATCTAAATTAGTTTAATCACAAACTACAGGGGAAAGGAAACAATTTTTCGATGTTAAAATAAGTTATTTTGTTTGAAAACTATCTGTTTTTGCTCAAGATTTTAACAGAAAAATTTTGATTCACTTTTCAATCCTGTTGAAACATTGCCAAGAAAATAATTCTGATATTGACATTACCTATTTTTAAAACAGCACTCTTAAATATGAGGGAAGCTTTTCTCAAGAGGTTTCCGGATTTCAGAAACAGCAAAGTGACGTTGACCTTTGTTAAAAAAAAAAAAAAAACACCTCTGGATGCCACTCTAACAGAATTAAATTTTCCTCCCTTTAATATTGACATTGGGAACTTTGAAATGCAATTGCTGGATTTAAAAAACGAAGAACGGTGGAACTCAATATTTGAACGTCTTTGTGCTAATTTAGAAAGATTGGAAAAACACAAATGTGAACTTAGTTCACAGTACAAGCAGTCCTCTTTGAAAGACCTGGAGAAGGAAGATATGTTGATTTTTAAGACCTGGAATTGTATTCCTGACTCATATAATCAACTAAAAAAGCTAGCGTTTGCTGTTCTTTCCTTGTTTGGGTCTACATATTCATGCGAACAATCATTTTCAAGCATGAATCTTAATCAAGAGTAAATTGAGAAATTTTCTCATCGATGAGAACCTGGAATCGTGCCTAAAATTAAAAACAACAACATAGAAACCTGACTTACTCAGACTATCCCCTTGGTACCTGAGAAGGCAATGTTCACATTAGTATTTGTGACTTTGTCAGTAATTGTCAGGATGTCATTTTCTCTACATTGTAAGGCAAATTTTACGAAAGTTAACGTTATCGATAAATAATATCATTCTAAAGCTTTTATTTTATTAATTGTGTTATTTGTATCCTCCTGACCTATGTGGATACTTGCATGCAGAATATTCTTATTCAAAACTTATTGAAACTAAAAACAGTATACCATCCTATGTATTTTCAGTTTTAAAAATGTGGCTCTCAAAATAAATTTCAATCGTGGTTCTGGCAGGTTTGGCTCAGTTGAAAAAATGTTGACCACCACTGGTCTAGGGGTACTTCCTACTGCTCCCTTGTCCTTCCTTGATAGGCTACCTGGTATGGCCAGGTAGATTGGGGTAGGATCTATAGAAATTGGCTTGTGAAGTCCTAACATGTGGCTTACACCAGGTGGTTCTTACAAAATAGTCTCTCTCTGTTCAGCACCTGAGAAGAAGTCTGCCATTTGGCTTTTACAAAATGGCATCCTTCCTTGTTCAGAATTCAAAATTCAAGTCCCAACAGTTCCAGATCCTAAATTGTTTTTAGCCTTAATATACATTCCTTTATTTTTAATTTTTACATTCCTTTATTTTTAATTTCTTCAAGTATTTCCTTGTGCTTTTATTTTCTTACTATTATTTTATTAAATCACCATGAGATACAGAGTTTATAAGTAGTTTAAATAATTTGAGTATACAGTACACCAAATCCCATCCCATTCATAACTTTATCTCAAATATTTTATAATCGATATTTTATAATATCGATTATAATATAATATATAATTTTATTTATTTATTTATTATATAAATAAATAAATTTTATTTATTTAATTATAATAATATAATTTTATAATATGAAATAATATATTTTATAATATATTTTATAATTCAAGTAATGGTGACTTTCTCTCTCAGAGCCGCAAATACTATGGGGAGTGGGTCGTCATTTACTCCCCTGGTACCTGAGAAGGGAAAGAGAAACTTTCATCATCACCATTCATGACCCTTCAGATTCTTTCCCTGAATTCCAGGAAGCACTATGCCCAAGGAGCCTTGCTTCCCTCTTCACATGAGACAAACAGGAAGCTAAAGAGCTGTTCAGAGGCCCTCTGTCCACTGCGTGTTCTGAATGGGACTGAGTCTGTACAGGGGAGACCCAGTGTTTCTGAGTGTCCTGGGGAGGGAGCTGTGAGACATACAAATGAAAGAGCACAGTCCAGCTGGGCAAGCAGAGGGGTGGAGACGTTTGTGGGAACCGAACAGCTGAGGGAAGGCTGGGGTGTATGTCCCTCAGGGATTCCAGAACTTTGCCCTCAGAGAACAAGCTACTCTTTTTTTGTTTGTTTGTTTTTGTTTTTGGATCACACCCGGCAGTGCTCAGGGGTTACTCCTGGCTCCGTGCTCAGAAATTGCTCCTGGCAGGCACGGGGGACCATATGGGACACCAAGATTCGAATCGATGACCTTTTGCATGAAAGGCAAACGCCTTACCTCCATGCTATCTCCCGGGCCCCAGAACAAGCTACTCTTAGGGACACAGGGCTCTCTATTGTGGGTACAGAGGCAATGCCCTCTGGAGTCCCAAAAGTTAGGGCATCCTTTCTTGACTCCTCTGCTCAGTATAGGATTATTCAGATGACACTGACACAAATACTTAAGGCACTGAATAGAAATTTTTGAGTCAATAAAATGTATATAACTGAGAAAAAGTCTGTTTTTCTTTGTTGAGCTATCACAATATAAAAGATTCTACAATGCTTTTACTTAGTAAATATTTTATGTATTTTAATTTAAATTGTTTCATTTTATGTTGGATTCTCTCAGAGAGAAATCTTAGGATCCTGAGGGTCTTTAGGTATCTTTCTGAACAATTCATTCTAGGATCGGGGATGCAAATATACTCTGGTTTGTCATACAACTATGTAAATATATAGGTCAGTGCATGCAAGGTCCTACCACTGTGTCATCGCTCCAGCCCCAAGAATCAGTCTGTGTTTGTTCTTCTTTCGGCTTACTATACTCAACATAATCTCCTGCAGTTCTCATCTGGTTGTAGGAAATTACAAGATTTCATTTTTCCATGCATCTACATGAGATTCCATTAAAGAAAAAAATCTAGACCATCCTTGATCACAGAGAATAGGTAAGAATGAGAATAACGGAAGTCTAGGGCAAAAGGAAGAAAATGAGGTATAGTCTTGGTGGAACAGGAATCACAAATTTCAGGTAAACCAGTGATAAGGTAGAGTGTTAGAGTTAAGAACTAAACACAGACTCAACAACACTGGAACAAGAGGTCTAAACTACACCCACCAGATTATTTAAGTCCCCTGTGAGGAGAGCACTTGGGGGCCTAGAAAGGGCAGGAAGATGCCTGGGGACACTGGTGGTGGGATTGGGGTTGGAATACTAAATCCCTAATACTCAAATTTCAATACCTTTGGGTTTTTTTTTTTTGTGCCACACCCACTGACATTCTCAGGATTATTCCTGGCTATGCACTCAGGGCTATTGTCCTGGCTCACAGGACAATATGGAATGCCAGAGGATCGAACCACGGTCTATCCTGGATTGGCTGTATGCAAGCCAAGTACCTACTACAGTGCTATTGCTCCAGCCCCAAGAATGCCTTTATTATACCAGTTGATCAGACTGGTTGTTGTAGGCTGGAAAAAATTTGCTATTTTATACAAAGCTCAGGTAATCAAGAACATATTTTTATACAGCATTGCTGCAAAAATATCACTGCTTTGCTTAATGTAGGGCACCAGTATCACGACATCCACTCAGTGTGTCTAAAAGGAATTTTCTAAAACCAGACTTCCTTAGCTTGGAACAAGAGAGTTGATCCTAAGTGCAGATGGGATTATGTTAAAAAGAATACTGTCCAGGGAAAAGGGAACACAGTTCAAAATGAACAGTGTTCACCTGATCTAATATTCTTAAGAGAAAAGTTATCTCTTTTATCTTCCTTTTTATGAAAAGCCCAAGCACTAGCATTGTACTAAATTAATTTAATAAAAACATATAACAATTAATAGTAAAGTTACTAATTATGTCCCTGATACAAATGTGTATTAATTGCTGATGAGTGCCTGGTCTTTGGTGGGCACAGAACCACTTCATGCCACAAGAAGTACATCTTTAAAGTCTCAAGGAGTCAAAATAAATGGTACAGTGAGCAGAAGAAAGTATAATGAGATCACCTACCAATTCCCTGACAAATTCTAAACACAAACAAACACATAAGACAGAATTCGTCTCTATCTCTCCCAAAACTCCTGTTCCAGGCTCTCACAATAAAATAGATAGAGGACTCAGACAGTGAGTCATGTCAAGGAGGGCTTTGGAAAACTGGCTGTAGTTTATGAGAAACTTCCCCTAGCATACCCTGTAGAACAAGATGACCAAACTTGAAAACTTTTCCCAATACCATTGAGAAGAGAACAAAAACTTCTCTCTAGAAACAAAAGTAAGGAAATACCCATTTTCCCTGCAGTATCATTAGAGAGGGAAAGAGAGTAGTTAGGGGAAAAAAGGCAACCTTATAATGCAATCTTACTCTTGTTCCAACTAAGTCTCTCCTTGAATTATAAAACATTATAAAATATTTGAGATGAAGTTTTATATGGGATGGGCTTTGGACTATTTTGTCATCTATAAACTATTTTTAAACTTCGTATCTCATGGTCATTTAATGAACTAATAGTAAGAAAATAAATACATAAGGAAATATGTGAAGAAATTAAAAGTAAAAGAACGTGTGTTATGGATAAAAAGGTTTTGGATCTATAACCATATGTCAGTGTATGAAAGAGTGTCTGACAAGCCGGTTGTCTCATGCTGAGACCTATATCCTCTCTCACTGCTGAGAGTATCTCAGCTACACCCAACTAAGGTCAGGCTCCTTTGAAATCTGCACATTCTTGACACTTTCTGCATTTGGAATCACTGTAGATCTGCAGCCTCCATGGACTAGGTGAAGTCCTCACATTTCTTTCCTTCCTTTTTTGTGAACTGTCCAAAAGGATATAAGTCTAGATAGATTAAATGGATGAGACAATCCATCTAGAGATTTTGCTTATGGAAATGGTTCTCGCCCATCACCCACATGTCCCTGGGTCACAAATCTCTTGAAATAACTAAGACACATCAGGTCTCGGAGACAATATGATATAGTGACAAAGTGTCTGAAAAAGATTGAGGGATAAGCTACAAGGAATTGAGTGTGGATGATGTCAGAGCTGGTGGCATTCATAGAGCAATATTTGACGACTCCATATGTCCTCAAGACAGTGGACTCTTGCCTAGATCAATGGTAATTGAGTGAGATAGCGCCAAGAGTTCTAGATGCAATGTTCCATCGTCCCAATTACATCACTTTTCCTCAGTCAAGAGGATGTTTTAAGTGAGGCAGTGTCACTTCTCCTTCTTTATCAGCCTTCTAGCACATCACAGTGAGGTTGCATGTGACACTCTCTCAGCAGGTGAAGGCACCAAGAGGAGCAGCTGCAGCTGGCCATTCTCACATAGCTCATGTCTGAGGTTTCTGTTCTGGCCTGTATCACTGTGTGAGGCGAACTGTCCCACTGAAAACAGTAATAAGTGACTGCATCTTCAGACTTTAGGCTGCTGATTTTGAGAGTGATATCTGTGCATGATCCATTGTCCCTGAACCGGGAAGGGATACCTGTTGGTAAATAGTTGGCCCTATGGATCAGGAACTTAGGAGCTTCCCCTGGTTTCTGCTGATACCAATTCAAATAGTTGCTAATGCCCTGACTGACATTGTAGTTGATGGTGACTTTCTCTCCCAGAGATGCAGACACAGATGGAGACTGGGTCATCTGGATGTCATCCCTGGCACCTGAGAGAGAAAATAGAAAATCCCTGTTTTAATTAAAGCCAAGTTGTTAAAAATAACATACAAAAAACCCAGTATGATCTTTCCTTTGTTGAAACCAAGTTGTAAGTTGTAAATCAATATCTCACCACCCAATTACTCTACTTGTGTTTCACACAGAGCATTTCCCAGAAACTGCAAATTCAACTATTGCTTTATAGTTCCACTGCGTTCACCACCATACAAACACTAACAGTCCACACTAGACCCTCAAGACCATGACTTCTAACACAGAAGTATACACACATTTCAAGTATTCGAATATGCTGAGAAATGTCAGGGATCCTCATGATGTGGCAGCTATAAAGGACATATAGTGTACATAAAACTCAAGAGAAGACAATTTCTCCTCCTGCCCTCTTTTGGGGGTAGTGTCTGTCCTGGTAGTTTTTGTTAGGGGCCTTAAATCTGCTAAGTGCAGAGCAGGAGCTTACCAGGGTCATTTTCATCCCCATAACTGACTCAGAGAAAGGCCGAATATTCTGGAAGGAAACATAAAGCTAGGATGACAATTTCCCAGAGGACTGGAAGTCCTCTGCTTCCCAGTGTTCACTAGTCACTTGAGGAAATTTCTCTCCTGCCATTAGAAATTCTTTCAAACACTACATATTTTCATTTTATAAGGATCATAGCTACTACTCTAGATGACACATCTCTCTTATAAATCCTGGTAACCTGGTGAGCCATTTATGCTCAAGTGATGGAGCAGTTTATGAAGCCAAAGAATCATTTTTGTTTTTGTTCATTAAAACTAACCTGGTGATAGATATTACAGTCTGTTTCCTAGACTGGTGAAAAGTCTTAGCAGCAGCATCTACATCAGACCCTGAAATTTTAACTTGCTGTATCACAAAGCAGCCAGTAGATGGCAGACAGACCCCATAACTGACAAGACACAACCTCGATAATTAACAGTTATTGTCCCATTGTCAGAAAGGAGAGGGGTCCTGTAGTTAGATGGGTGATGCTTGTTCATTACAATATTAATGAGTAGGAGAAGTATAATGGCTGTGTCAAATACAGGCAGGGCTGGGGGAGGAAAGATATAGGAAAGAGATAGATTAATGGTAGGAATGTTGCACTGGTGAAGGAAGCACCCTTTTTTGTATGACTGAAACCAAACTACAATCATGTTTGTAATTACGGTGCTTAACAAAGAAATTTACAAAATTATAAAAATAAAATAAAAAGAATAAAAGTAAAAAAAATGTCATGGTCATTGCAGTATGAGTAGAAATCCAGTACTGCCAGTCTTCTATAAACACTATTGGGGTTGCCCCGAACCACACCATCCCAATTAATACATGACTTTGTTTCACTGTGTCTCTTTGTAGTCAGGTATGATAAACAATAACATAAAGTCAAATGAGACAAAGGAAGAAAAAAAAATATCAGAGCATAAAGAGACCCCAAGGACTCCTTCCATTCTACAGATCATTCCACAGGGAGACACAAATAAGCTAGGGGCTCCCAATGAAAGGAAGAGATTCTCACCCAAAGTGGCTGTTGGTTTTCTTGTTTGTGTTCTTGTTTTTATTGTTTTCTGATCCCAAATGTATCAAACTGAATGAGCTGCTCTCTAGGTATTCAGGGGAAGGCTGTCTTGCTGTTCTTCATTTATGCCTATGGGTTACTGTATGACCCAATTATAGCCTCCTAGTCTGTTTTTCTGGACAGGGTCACTCTCCTGTGCAAACCCCACAGAGTGTGACTTTGTCTCATTCTGAATTGAGGCAAAGCTAGGACTAGAGGAAAAGTACAAAGACTGAGGTCTATTCCTTAAATTCACCAATATTCCCTGCACCACAATGTCAGGAATACTGATGGTGGGATTCCTGGAAGTCTCTGAGTACTATGTGATTGGTCCTAAGGAGTCAAAGCATTGTGATGATCCCCTGAACCACAAGCCGCATATCCTCAGTGCTATGCATTGAACTACTTGACTAAACTGGTCAAGAATTGCCAGGACCATCTCCATACCCAGGACTGGTCAGGAACTCACCTGTCTCCCACATAAAAACACAAAAATAAAATTAGGTTTTGCTTTATGATTCCCACGAACAAGTATTAAGTCAGTATAAAGACCAAGCTAAAAAGGGAACAAGTCTCTGCAGAGGCAGAGGAAACATGACCTTAGAGCCTTCAATTACCTTCACAGCTGTATCTGTGTGTTTTTGTGTTGGTTCATGGTGTCTTTCTCTGGGGCACAGGGATCAGGAAGCAGAGTCCTGACTCTCAGGGATACCAGAGGATACTACTTTCAGTTATCACACTGCTACCCTTCTGTGAAGAGTACCTGGGAAGAGCATGTTCTCTGTTGCCAAGTTCTGCTTCCCCTGGGACATCCAAAGCCCAGGCCTTCTCTCAGCTGTGCTCTCCCGCACAAACCCTCCACCCCTCTGCCTCCCCAGCAGGCTCAGTCCCTTCTCATTTGCAAGTCTCACAACTCCCTGCCCAGAATATTCAAGAAAACTGGTCTGCCCTATGGAGACTCAGTTGCCGTCAGGATACACAGTAGACATGAAGGTCCCTATTTCACTGACTGGACAAAAAATCTGTCTGGATCACTGGGACCAATATTAGAAATCTTTTGCTGCTCTTTCATAGAGCAGGCATGAGGTGGAGACACACCCCACAACTGACATAACTGACTTAATAGCTAGAGGAGAACAGTGTATACCACTGTTAGTAGGAACTGGGGTTCTTTGGTTGTAAAAAGGGAAAGTCTGCAAGTAGATTCAGAGGTCATAATTTTAGGAAAATGATCATGTGTTCTGTATTGTGAGTGAAATCCATTACAATCTGTCTGGAATAGTGTGGTTGCTCCAACATCCCCACATCCTAAATTTTATTTTGACATGATTTCACTACTACTGTTTGTAGACAGTGAAGATATCCTGTGAAATAAGGTCCCAGGAGGGAATTAGATGAGAATAGAGACACTGGGAACATGGTGAGTGAAGTGGACACTGATGAAGAAATTAGTATTATGTATTGTATGCAACAAACTTAATCATCAAAAATGCTTAACTCAGCCATGATTTAAAATAAAATTTAACCAAGACTGTACTTTCAGGGATCATTTCTATAGTATGTGACTAGAGAAGTTTCTCTGATTGTGTAGAGCACCCGAAGCCACGAGGAGGAGTCAGAGTGTGAAGCCAGCTCTAGGTGTCGATTCTGTGGCCTTTGGCCATTGATGATGGTTCTCCCTTTCCTCTGGAAAGGGTAGAGGGAGAGGATGCAGTCTGAGTAAATTAAAAAAAAAATTAACCATCCAGCTGCCACTGTGGGATAACAGTTTCTGTTAAGAGTCTCCTGGGGCTGAAATGTTGAGATCCCCATTCTCTCTGGTCTGCTGCCTGGGGTGAACACTGGCTGCCTGTGATCACTGTTCATCTCTACTTTTTTCATCTTCTTTCTCTCACCTTGATTTCATTCCTTCTTTGTCCTCTCTAGCTCTGGAGCTTGTTGCCATACTTTTATGAGACTTTTTCCTTTCCACTCAGTGTGGATCTGTAGAGTTTCAATAGTGGTTTCATAGCTAAAGATATCAAAATTTGGGGCCGGGTGGTGGCGCTAGAGGTAAGGTGCCTGCCTTGCCTGCGCTAGCCTAGGACAGACCACGGTTCGATCCCCTGGTTCCCATATGGCCCCCAAGCCAGGAGCGACTTCTGAGCGCATAGCCAGGAGGAACCCCTGAGCGTCACCGGGTGTGGCCCAAAAACCAAAAAAAAAAATAAATTAATTAAAAAAAAGATATCAAAATTTACTGTGTTTTGTAGCTCAGCCAATCAGGAAGAGGTAGGCCTGCAGCCATCCACATTGGTTCACTGGATCCTAGGATTGAATTGCTCAGCAGATGACTGATTATCATTTACAGTGACAAAATGGTTCCAGGAGTATAAAAAGAGAGGCCTGCAAAATAAATTGTTCAATTTTATTTTAATTTTTTTGTTATTGCTGCTGTTTTGTTTTTGTTTAGGGGTCACACCTGGCAGTGCTTAGGGGCTACTCCTGGCTCTGCACTCAGAAATTGCTCCCAGAAGGTTCAGGGGACATATGGGATGCCAGGATTTGAGCCACTGTCCTTCTGCATGAAAGACAAACGCCCTACCTCCATGCTATCTCTCCAGCAAATTGTTCAATTTTAAAACAAAAATTTTCTTTTTGAAGATCCATACAAGTCAGTACTCAGAGCTAACTCCTGGTTCTGTGATTTAGGAATACAGAATGAGAGGCATACTTGGAGAAAATATGAGTTACCAGGAATTGAAATGACAGGCCAGGTGCTTACCTGCCTTATTATCGCTCTGATTACCCCAGAGGTTCCAGGACCTCAATAATATCCACAGAGGTGTTTGTGTGTTTCTGGATTGTTTGATAGAACCCTTTTCTGTGGCAGAAGGAGCAAAAAGCAGGGCCTAACTCTCAGGACTCCGGAGGACACTGTCCTTCAGTAACCACACTGGTGCCCTTCTTGACACCTGGGAGGATCATATTCTCTAAGGGCAAAGTTCTGCTTCCCCTGGGGCACCCCAAACCCTTACTTTCCTTCGGCTGTTCTGCTCTCACACAAATGCTTCACCTTATTGCCTGCTCAGCATGCCCAGCCCCTTCTCATTTGCAAGTCTCACAATTCCCTGCCCAGACACTAAAGAAAACTGCGTTTCCCATGTGCAGTCTCATTCCTAGTCCGGACGCACGTTCAACATGTGGACTCCTATGTATCTCCTGATTTTCTTGATGATCTGGCTCTCAGGTGAGGAGGAAAATCAGAACTCACTGGGCTTAGTGTTCCATGAGTTTCAGGGAAATGAACTGAAGGACGATAATGGAGATGATGAATATTTGCATTTTCTCTCTCAGGTGCCAGGGGTGACATCCAGATGACCCAGCCTCCATCTGTGTCTGCATCTCTGGGAGAGAAAGTCTCCCTCATCTGCAAGGCCAGTCAGAGCATTAACAATAATATGAATTGGCATCAGCAGAAACCAGGAGAAGCTCCTAGAAGACATATATGGGGCCACCGATTTAGATTCAGGTGCCCCTTCCCGGTTCAGTGGTAGTAGATATGGCAAAGATTTCACTCTCACCATCAACAGCGTGGAGGCTGAATATACTGTCATTTATTTCTGTCTACAGCATTATAGTTACCCTCCCACAGTGATAAATGCCAGAACATAATCCTCAGACATGATTTATGTGAGGCTGGACAGCTGCAGCTGCTCCACATAGTGCCTCCACCTGTGAGAAAGTGTCACGTGCAGCCTCTGTGATGCATTCGAAGGCTTATGAAAAACAGAAGTAATGCTTTAGACTTTATAGTTTTTCTCTCCTCATATCTGAACTGAAATGACCCTAGATTTGCTCTTTTAACTAATGGGCATTATTTTTCTTAAGAATGTGGGTGGTAGTTTTACTCAGAGTTCATACTAAAGGAGTAGTCACTCTATGCATTCAGAAATCATTGCATTAATTTCTGGCTAAAATTAATAATGAAATATGTTCCCACAAATGTATAAAGGTAGGTGCACCCTACTATACTCATGCTCAACTCCAAATTGTCAGCTCTACTCATAGAACTGTTTGTCTCAATTGGTCAAGAAATGCCATGGTGCCCCAAACCTGCCATCAGTACTAGTTATAGGCTTCCCCACTCCAACATCTATGCGCAAAAATCAAATAATCAAAAAAAATAAGTTATTCTCACAGTTATTGCTTTATTCTGTTAATTCACATTTTCTCGTTCTGGTCATCATGGTCCAGACAAGTAGTTCAGACAGATTCTTTGTAACCAGGAAAGGGGTACAGAGTCATATACACTCAAAGTGGCACTAACCCCTCCATCATGCTGCTGCTCTTATTCTGGGGCTTCTGTCACTTGGTATCTATGAGAACTTGCCTTGGGAACTGAACTGAGCTCACCCTCTTCTCCCCTGTACCCCCCACACCTGCACCCAGGGTCATCAGCATCTCTACTGTGTCTCCACTGCATCCCTGAAGGAGACTAAAGGTTGTGGATCCTCTGATCTCGGTTTCTAATTAACACATCCTGATTTGGAAGCAGATGAGAGGAGTATGTGAGGAGTAGAGAGGGAGACAGTTTGGTTTATTAGATACTCTTTCATGCACTGACTTATGGTTCTGTTAGGGTCTGGAGTAGAAGGACGAGATCACACAACTAGAATAAAGAGGTAGTACTTTAACCCAGTTGCCAACAAGACCCCCACACTGACCTGCCAGGGCCATCCCTCAAAGGAGCCCTGCCTATGGTTATGAGGAACATTATTTAAGGAAAGAGTATATGGAGGTTCCTGCTTTCTGATGATCCTTAAAATGATTGACTATTGTCTAGGGGCACCATCCTACTGCTTCCTTGTTTTTCCCTGATAGGCTACCTGGTATGGCCAGGTAGCATGGGGGTAGAATCTATAAAAATTGGCTTGTGAAGTCCTAACATGTGGCTTACACCATGTGGTTCTTATTAAATGGTGCCTCTCCCTGCTCAACACCTGAGAAGAAGCCTGCCATGTGATCTTTACAAAATGGCATCCTTCCTTGTTCAGAATTCAGGTCCCAACAGTTCCAGATCCTAAACCTTTTTAACCATAATATACATTCTTTTATTTTTAATTTCTTCACATATTTCCTTATATTTTCTTTTCTTCTTCTTATTTTACTAAATTACTGTGAGAAACAGAGCTTAAAGTAGTTTTCTTTAAAAGTAGTAAAGTTTAAAAGTAAAAAGTAAAAAAGTAAAAGTTTAAAAGTTGTATATTTAGTATGCAATACACCAAAGCCCTTTCCACTCATAACTTTATCTCAAATATTTTATAATGGATGCTTGATTCAAAAAGAGACTTTGCTGGAACAATAATAAGGTTGAATTAAAGGTTCTTTTTTCTCTAACTTTGCTCTTTCCCTCCCTGATGGTACTTCAGAGAGAATGGGAATTTCCCTTCTTTTGGTATCTGGAGAGAAGTTTTGGTTTCCTTCTCAATGGTATTGGGGATAGTTTTAAATTTTGCTCAGCCTACCCTAGATGTTATCCTACTATCCTTTGATTTTCCTATGGGAAAAAGCTCCTATACTACAACTGGTTTGCCAAAGCCCTACATGTCTTGAGGCTTTGCCTGAGTCTTCTGCCTATTGTATTGTGAGAACCTAGACCAGGAGTAGGGGGTGAGATGATATCTGTCGAATGTGTTAGTTTTTGTTTAGAATTTGGCAGGAAATTTGTAGGTGATTTCATTAACCTTCTTCATTGTCCCATTTTCTCAACTCCTTGAGACTTTATAGATGTTACCTCTCATGCCATGAATTGGTTCTGTACCCATCAAACACCAGACACTCATCAGTTATCAAAATCCTTTAGTATCAGGGACTTGAGTTTTAAAATATTTTGATAGAATACTAGGGTTTTGGTTTTTAATTACTGGAAGATTAAAGAAATTCCTCTTGAGAATATTTGGAACTGGAGAGATAGCATGGAGGTAAAGCATTTGCCATTCATGCAGAAGGACAGTGGTTCGAATCCCGGCATCCCATATGGTGGCCCGACCCAGCATAGTGGGATTTGTGAGCATAGAGCCACGAGTAACCCCTGAGTGCTGCCCAGTGTGTGACCCCCCCAAAAAAAAGCAATGAAAATAAAAAACAAAAAGAATATTTGATTTTCAAACTCAATGAACACTAGTCATTTAGAACCCAGTTCTCTTTTCTCTAGACTCTATTGCTTTTAATACAATCCTATGTGCATTTAGTACATCAATTCCCTGTTCTAAGCTAAAGAAAGTCTTGTTTTAGAAAATTCCTTATAGCTGCAATGAGAGGATGCTGTGATGCTGGTGCCCCACATGAAACAAAGCAGTAATAGTTTTGCAGTAATGCTGTATAAAAACAGGTTCTTGTGTCCCTGAGCTTTGTTGAAAATAGCAGGTGATTGTCTAGACTACACCAAATATAATACAAATGACATAAAATACTGCTACTTATTGTACAAGGTATAATTTAAGGATCCAGTGGCCATATTGGGCAGAGCCACATTCTTGTACACACCAAGCACAGTTTCCTTGTCGCAGAAAGAATCCATGACAGGAATCCAGCTCAGCTGAAGCACATACACGATTTCATGTATGAAAATCTGAGTTATATTCCTTAAACCAAGAACCACAGAAAAATCACAATTGTCTACTAATTTTTGAAATAGAATGGATGATTTCTCATAGTCACAAATTTTGTACTCAAACATGAATAACTCAGTGTTGCTCATAGAGCTAATGGCTCCAGAAGCCTCCTCTTTCTATACCTGCTGCAAATCTCAGAGCTAGTGTAGATAATTCTGGAAGGAGATATGAAGCTGAATGACAAACCTAGAACAGAGTGAGGAGATCTCAGCTTTCCCAACTTCCCTCCCTGCTCACCTGTCACTTTATCTGCAGGTTCTTCCAGCCTGAGATTCTCTCTGGAATTACACCTGTGACATGGCACATTAGCTCCAAAGAGTGATACCAAATGCTACTAAAAGCACTGAAAATTTCTCTTCTAAATTTCTGGTCCACAGGGTTTATTTTTTTTTTTTACAAGAGTAAACATTAGTAGTTGTGGT
>PVKC010028556.1:0-15133 GCA_004027635.1 Crocidura indochinensis
TTAGACCCAGGCCCATCCCAGGTCATCTACATGCAAGGCATTGTGTGATTGCTCCAGCTCCAGAACATAACACTTTTTTTTTTTTTTTTGATTTTTGGGCCACACCCAGTGATGCTCAGGGATTACTCCTGGCTATGCGCTCAGAAGTCGCCCCTGGCTGGCCTGGGGGACCATATGGGGCACGGGGGATCGAACCGCGGTCTGTCCAAGGCTAGCTCGGTAAGGCAGGCACCTTACCTTCAGCGCCACCGCCGGGCCCCGAACATAACACTTTTAAGGTAACATAAAGAGAAAAATTCTGAAGGCACTAAAATGAATTGCATTTCTAAGTGCATATTTCACATAGACAGAACTGACTCAGGGCAGCCTAAAGATACGAACTGAGTTCTTAGATCAATTTCTGTCTTATTTACTACTAGCTATGTGATCTTGGGTCTGTTCACCTCTCATTTCCTAACAACAACAAAAACTCTTAAAAAAAAATCTTACTTTGCAGAATTGTTTGAGAAAAGTGCTTAAAACAAACAGTACCTTGCACAGAGTGAGAATTCAATGAGTTAGTTGCTATTCAACTATACAAGGACCTCATGAGTCTCAGAGGGAAAAGCAGCCAATTGGAAATGCGTAATTTCATGCAGTGAGTAGGTATGAACACAGGTTCTAATGCCAGGCTTGAAACAGAAGCCAGGATAGTGACTGGACCCTGCGAGCAGGCATCATGTCAGCCTCTGTCCCCATCCCTGTGCCTATATCAAGAAGGGCATCGAACCACCTCCCTGCACTCCATACTTGGCCTGTTTTAGCTTCTGCTGCCGCCGCATCTCCTCAGCTTTCCTGGCCTTCTCGGCATTCTGCTCCTCCACGAGCCTACGATGGGCCTGCACTCTCTTATCCCTTTTTCGGATGAAAGCCACCAGCTGACGAACAAGCTCATTCTTCTCTTTTCGGGCCCTGTCTCGAATTTTTTTGTTTTCTTTCTCCATGGCTCTCTTCTCCCAGCGATTTGAGGCTTGCCGTGTATCATACTCTTCTTTCCAAGCAAAGTTCTTTTGAGTGCAGAAGCTCTGCCAGTAAGCGTAGAACGGATGAACAACCTACGGACAAGACAGCTAGGTGAGACTTCCTTATTCAGAACAGCAGCGTGTACTAGGGATGCCAGACATCTTTTCCAAAGCCCTAACATTATAATGAATCAATAGAGAATCGTCTCCCCAAAGGCTTGCAGAAGAAATTACTCTTTGAAAGTAATTTCAACAAGCAAGGAAAGATGAGAAGGGAGGATAGGAGACAGCAGGAGAGACTGTCATGAAGGCAGGCCCTGAGGAAGAGCCAGAGAACAGCCAAATTAGCATCATTGGTTTTAAATAAAGAAATGGGTGAAGGACACACGGATAATTGCTAATTTTAAATGCTTGAAGCAGTTTGCTTTTACCGTATCATAGTCACTCTGCGAGTCTCCGAAAGGTGGAAAATCCTCCATGTCCTCTTCCAATGCAGATTCCAGCTCCTCCTTTGCGATCATTTCAAATACATTGCGATAGACAGTATAAAAGCCCTAAAGGAAGAGTAATAGCAACACAAATTCATAAGAGGCTTAGAATTTAGTCACAGAGAAGATATTTTGTGTTTGGTTCTGGGCCATACCTAGCAGTGCTCAGGGCTTCTTCCTCTGTGCACAAGAATGACACCTGATGTTGCTCAGGGGACCTTATGAGGTACTAGAATTGAACCACAGTTGGCTATTTGCAAGGCAAGAGCTGGAACCTCTGCACTCTGGCTCTCAACAACTTAAATGTTAAAAAACAACTTTCACTCTACTGTAAGTACATCTATATTACAAAGGAGGTGGTTTTCTATGCTGAAAGTTAAATGTGAAGGCAACATCTTTGTAGTGTTCAAAGTGAACACTGTTTCACTTCCTATTACAGAACTGGATACCAAGCAATAGGCAGAGGATAGTGTGCTTGCTTTGCACATTGTTGATCCAGGTTTGTTTGATTCTCAGCATCCCATATGGTCCCTGGAGCACTATCAGGAGTAATATTTGAGTGCAGAGCCAGGAGTTACTCCTAAGCATCACTGGGTGGAGCCTAAAAACCCAAAGCAAAAATAACCCAAAAGAATTATGGTATTTTAAGGATTATTTTTGATCACCAAGCACCAGAAGAAGTCCACTGATATTTCCCAGATAGTCCAATTCCAGCTAATACCTCTGTGGCATTCTCAGAGGGTGGATAGAGGTATGTGGGGGTGGGGAAGTAGATTCTTCTCTCTGCATAAACTACAACAACCCAATGCCACATTCTACACATTCTCTGACAGAAATAGCCCCACTCCACAACTTAACCTTATCAAACTACCAAGCCACCAAATTTGTTTTAGATCTATAAATCCTGGACTCTGCAGCTACATATAGCAGCTCAATATTTTATAGTAGCCATCGGTCCAGTAGTATCACAGGAAATCTGATGGAAATGTTACGTAGTAATCCACCCACCTAAATAGTAGCACAGGGACTCAAATAGCTATAACCACAGCCCAAGAAATCCTTCCACACTGACATTAGTAACATCATGGAAAGATGTAACAATTATTTCAAATTGACTTGCCTTAATCTAAGTTTTGGAAATTCTAGTTGTCTTTGTATTTAACAAACAACATGAAATAACTGTGTCTGTAAGGAGGCAGGCTGTGGTGAGTGGGAGATTGGGGACACAAGTAAAGGGAAAGTCACACTGATGTGGGATTGGCGTTTGAATAGTTAATGCTTGAAACAACTGTATTATGAACAACTTGGTAAATGACTATGTTATAATAAAAGTTAGAAAAAGTATCTCTGTATTCAGTACTCTTCCATAAGTGGTTGATAAACTGAGTGATTGGAAATAATCACTGAACAAGAACTGGGTGCTGAAAGGAGGTCAAGTGATATGCATGAAACTCCTAAGTAGAAAAAGGAAGAGAGAATCCGGGTGAGAAAAAAAAAGGGGGTGTCTGCCATAGGAGTAGGCAGTAGGGAGAGCAGGAGAGAAACTGAGTATATTGGTGGCGGGAAACATTCACTAGTGAAGTGATGGTTGTTGGACATCTTATGATTGAAACGTAACAATGAACTACTCTGTAACTATCTCATGATGATTCAATTAAAAATGTACTTAAAAAATATATTGTACAGGGCAAGAATGATAGCACACTGTGTAGGACATTTGCTTTGAATGCAGTCAACCGGAGTTTGATACTTGGGATCCCATATGATCCCCCAAGTGATTTCTGAGGGTAGAGCCAGGAGTAATCCCTGTGCACCAATGGGTGTGGCCACAAAACAAACAAATACATAGCACAGTGGTAAGGTGCTTGCCTTCCATGCAGCCAACAAAGGACACCGGACTCCAGTTCGATTCCCAGCATCCCACATGGTTCCCTGAGTATGCTAGGAGTGAATTCTGAGTGCAGAGATAGGAGTAACCCCTGAGCGCCACAGGGTGTGACCCCACCCCCCACCCCATAAGAAAGAAAGAAAGAAAAGACAAGAAACCAAGCAAAGTGAGCACTTACCTTTTCATCATCACCATAACCAGAGTAGCAGGTTACCGTGAAGAAATGCAGCAAGTCTAAACTGTCATCCTGGTATTCCCCGTCCAGCCCACCTTTTAGCAGAGCCTCTCTGTGATTATCATACCTAAGCACACAACAGAGCGGCAGCATCAGTGAAGGCTCAGTAAGGCAGAATTCAGAAGGACTCAAGACCTAAAGAGTATTTTTTTGATGTGTCCATTGCTCAAGTCAACATTTTAAAGAAACAATGTAAACATGGAAAAAGCTAATAGTCTTATACAGAACTACTATCTAAAACTACGATTTTAACTTCTAAGACATTCTAGGAACAGATATACAAGCACAGTGTTCAATACTAACCCCATAAACAGTGGAATTCACTAAATCAGAGAACTTCTCTGACTTTCCCAAAAAGGTTACTGGATTTCCACAACATAGACACATTTCTAAATAGAACAGACTGGACGGACATAAGCTGGGCTCACAGATGATACATTTGCGACCTGTGAATTTATACTAGCATATGCCAGGATAACCTTTTCTCAAAGCTGATGCAAACAATCTCAGAACTGCACAAATACACAATTACCTTCATAAAAATTCTCTTTTTTTGTTGTTGTATTTTATTTTGGGGCCACATACAGCAATACTCAAGGATATGGATCTGCACTCACAAAATGACTGCTGGCAGTGCTCAGGGGAACTGGGATAATGGGGACTGAACTCAGGTCAGCTGTGTGCAAAGCAAACATCTTATCCATTATGCTATTGCTCTAGTCCACATCCACAAAAATTCTGTATAATTAGTCACTATGCTGTTTTGAAGGAATGTGGCCACATTAAATGGTCACATAAACATAATGGGAAACTAAAGCTCTGTGATAATATTCAATAACTAGTCCAGTTATTAAGCCAGAATCAAAACTGAGTTCTCTGTGTTGGACCAGTCTCCATTGATAGCACAGAACTGCAACCAGATAACAGGTTAGACACTGGGGCAGCACCAAGCAGGGAAGTCTGAGGACAGCATTTCCTGTTCACAACCAGGTGACAGAGGATGCAAAACACACCCAGAGTTCTTTAGCTAATTAATGACTAGACTCATAAGATCAATTCTTCCCAGCAAAAGCCCCACCACAAATAGGGAACAATGTTGGTGCTCACCATGCTCTTTCTTGAGGGTCGCTCAACACATCATAGGCTGCTTGGATTAATTTAAACTGTTCAGCTGCTTCCGCAGCATTATCCAGATTTTTATCTGTTAGAAACAAAAAAAAACTTAGTTGCCCCCAAAAGCCCAGGACAGATAGAATATTGTCCCTCGCCAGATCCATACTGGAGGAGTGTCCCACTAAGGAAGACAGGGAAGGGACAGGGAAGTGCCGGTCAGGGAGGGTCCTGCTCTAGTCTCTGCCAATACACCTCAGATTCTGGCCAACTGATTTTTGGCTGTATTTATTGGGGGGCAGGATGGGGGGTTCCATACCTGGAGGCGCTCAGCGCTTACTCCTTATGGGCCTCATTAACTGTACAGACTACCAGGGACTGAACTGGGGTCAACTGTGTTCAAAGTAGGCTCCTTAACCACTGTATTTTTCTCTCCAGTTCCAATGTTGGCAATCTGCTTCCAGGAAATCAGTAAATACTATGGAGCATACCTAAGTTCTTTAAGCTCCACACTTGCCTTCAAGAAGGCTGCATCAAACAGGAAGGGAAGGCAGTCCTGACAGTTTCAGACAGAGCCTCAGAATGAAGTCTGCCTGCCACCCCCAGACACAGTCCCAACAGTGACACAGCGTGGGACCCTCTGCTCCACTAGCACCAGAGATACACTTCAACTACCTCAGCTGCCACCTGTTGCCCTCCCCAAAGCCAAATGCTAATCGTAAACTGAGGGATCTGTAGTTGGTAATTAAGAGTGGCTGGGGGGGAGGGGTGGGGGATGAGACACTGAAAGTAGAGAAAAGAGATGGGATGGATGCAGAGGAGCAGGAAGAAGGCTGCTTAGCTTAGAAGCTATGTGAGGAATAATGCATATGGCGTTTAGGGCCTTGTAATAAAGTCTCCTTAAACTTCATCTGACTGCTGTGGATCATTTCCTCACTGTCACTGTGCACAATAGACCTGCCAGGCCATAGGAGTTGCAGGTACCACACCAGGCCGAGAAAGGCCTTACCATCCATCCATGTACTGCTAGGACTTTATAATTAATAATTAATGCAACAGCCACCATTAATTTTTCCCTTTAACTTTTAAAAAATATTGAGATACTGTACTTCACAGTATTGTTAATGATGGCTTCCTATGCACATAATTTCAACACCACACCCATTACCAGTGTGCTCGATTCCTCCCTCAAGGTTCCCAGTGAACCCCTTTTTGCCCCACTCCCAAGTTTGCTAAGATTATTTGGCAGAAAGCTGTAGGTATAATTTTAGAATACTGGTCCCTGGGAACTCCCATCCCTCTTACTAAGCTTTTTGTGAGGAATAGAGACAGATTCCTGCACTTCGAGGTCCCCTCTCAGCACCTCTCCTGAGCCTGCATATCACGATCCTCTTTAAATATGGAACCATACAAGAACCAGTACTCCAGAAGCCAGTCACCGCACCCTTTTCTGAAAATTCTACTATGTAATAACCACACCTAGTTTTAGTGGCACTGCATTAAGCCATACCAAATCTGCAGGGAAAGAGTTGAATTTTCATCTCCCTGACCAAAAAGCAAAATGGATGCCATTTCCAAATTTTGAATACAGGAACACAGAGAAAGTACTCAGTGGCTTAGAACGGGTTCCAGAAAAGCATGTGGAAAATGTAGTTAACATGGGTTAAATTCCTGGCACCATGCAAGGTGCTAACAAGGCCTGATATCCCTGATATCAGAAATGACTTCTAGATGCACTGGAGCCAGACATAACCAAAGCAATTGATATATGAGATTCCTGGCAAACATGCAATGAAAAAAGATGTGTGGGCACTATGACAGGGCAGTGTAGCCTCGGAAAAGTACTTGCAGCTACCCTCTGTGAGTGATGCCACCAGGATATTTGTGCCTCAGCGCAAGAGAGTGAGCCACAGGAACATGGACAAGCACCACATCAAAAGGCACTCAAACCTCAGGGAGCACTGTGGTTGAGGTAGTCAGGTGGCCACCCCTGAGAGCCACAGCCAGATCTAATGGAAGGGCTGGGGATACTCCAACTAGTGGCCTTGCCTTCTAAGAGCTGCCCTGATGAAGCCAGGTTTCCCCTCTGTATGACAGTCACAACCTTCCCAGGGCAATGCTGGTGCCCAGTTCCTGGACCACTAGAGTCCTCACAAGCAGCCAAAACTAGCCTACTCTTTTGAGATGCAGACAATTTGGCCACCTACTTTCTCCCATGACTCTCTACTCACTGAAAACTGGGCCGTTTGCTCAGGATTCTCATCCCCAGGTATTAGGGTCATCCTGGGTGACTTGTGCCCCCTTGTCTCCCTTCCTCCAGTCAGTCTAGACCACTCCAAACCATCTTTTATTACAATCCCAGAGATGCCTGGAAAAATACAGTTCTTCTAGTTCCGCTGCTTTCAACCCTTTGATATCCTCTCAAGCTATGAGGCAACCCACCTAATGAAGTTTGTCACAGCTGGTCAGTGCTCACCTGCTTCTCTTCCAGTACCCCATCCTGATTCTCCTGCCTATCCCACCTGTTTCCTGTACTGTAGGCCTGGACAACAAAAACTGCAATAGCACAGTTTAAAAAGAGCAATAGCACAGTGGTAAGGTATTTGCCTTGTATGCAGCCAATATAGGACAGACCCAGGTTGGAATCTGGCATCCCTATTGGTTCCCCAAGCCAAAAACAGCAACAACAACAAAAATAACCTATTCCGGGGCCTGTATCTACCCATCCCAACAAACAAACACCCACCCCAGGTGAGGGGCCTTCATCCTCCCTTGGCTCACACAATTGGAGATGGCTATTTTGTTGCTGATCTGTCTCAGTGTCTTCCACTAAATGCCTGGGGGAATATGCAACAGATGAATTATTAAGAGCTTGACCTCAGCAAGGTGTGATCTCACCACTCTATTGTTAACTCTACTGGAAATTTACCCTCCATTCCTCAAAATAAAAGAAATAAAGGTAATCTTTCTTTTCTTTTCATCTCCTAGAAGAATATTTATCCACACAGATATCTTCAGCCAAAAGATAATAAATTGCTGCAGGGTGGGATAACATTGGAGTGAAGATAATTTACACTTAGTTCCTATTCAGTTTGGGTTCAATTAGTTGACTGATAGTTTTCAAACATTTCAAATATCTTCCTTGGACTGATGTCCAACTAATGGCCAAATCTGGTCAGGTCTCCTTTGCAAAACTTCTTCAACCTGGGCCTTACCCTAATCCCTGCCCCTTCTCAACCCCATCCTAGCTTTTGATCTCATCGGCTCAAATAGTAACCAACCAACTTCACTTCTGCCCATCAATTCATCCAGCTGCTTTCACGGTGCTTATATAAACCTTCCAAGACAACTTAATAAAATTAGCCTCTGGGGGCCGGAGTGAGAGCACAGCAGTAGGGCATTAGCCTCGCAGGAGGCCATGCCAGGATGGACCTGGGTTTGATCCCCGCCATCCCATATGGTCCCTCGAATCTGCCAGGAACGATTTCTGAGCAGAGCCAGGAGTAACTCTTGAGCATGGCTGGGTGTGCCCCCCCCAAAATAATAATACAAATAAATTAGTCTCTTTTCATTCTTGAAAACACACACACACATATATACACACATATTATATATATTATATACATCCTCACATGCCTTTGCTAACATTCAAGACCTTGACAACCTTTTGGCATAAGAATTAATCCTCTGCCTCACCCTTTCCCATTTAGAGCCACAAAATTCCTAACTTTCTCATCCCTAACTCCATTTTGGGCAGAAAGTCCTACCACAATGAGACAATGTCCACATTATTTTTGGACAAATTAATTTGGGAACTACAACTTTCTGTTGTAATGAGTATTTAGCTCATTCACATCTTGTCTTCCAATATGTTTATCCCAAACTCTCTAGTTGCGTTGTAACTCAAAACACAGATTTATGCTTCCCCTTACTTCTTGTTCATTCAACTACAGACATTACTCCTGACCTGGGTTTGAGCCATTCCTACAGTTCTCCTAGTCCATATTTTCAGAACGTTATTCCAGTACACTCTGCCTTCGCTCTAAAGAGTACAGAGGTGGGGCACTTCCATCCACTGTGGTTACTTTTCCCGTTTCACTCCAGGATGCAACCAAGTGCACACTCCTCCGGCCTGGGGGAAGTAGCGTAGCTGCCTCTCGGTCCACTGTAAACACTCCTCTTAGTTGTTGTATGAAACCAACTACCAATTATATAAGTGGTATTTTGTTCTGCTTGGAATTTTTGGACCATACCAGCAGTGCTCGGGTCTAAGTGCTAGGGGTCAATTCTGATCCCTAGTGGGTGCCTCTGTCTCGCCCTTTCCAATCTTCTGAACTATCGGTCTAGCCTTGGCCTGATGAGGAGCTATTTTGCTTCTACCGGTATGGAGCCTGTCTGGTGCATTTCTCCGGCAGAAATCTAAGTTTCCTTTTTGCATCTGAGAACCTACACACCAGCCTAGTATTAAGGCCTGCGTACTCCATCAAGAAGTCCGGGGACTCACTCATGCCATGCCACAAGCGAAGGCTCTTTCAAAAGTTCCCTGGCATGGAAGGCGTGTTTACCCCACAAAAGTCGGAGGCCTGGGCTACAACCAAACAGAACAGTCAGAGGAAGCCTAGGCTAAGCAAACAGGAGCTTCACGAGTAAAGACACCCGGTAACAAGGTGTGCTTGGGGCGCGCCCTGGTACGGACCCCAAAACCTCATGCGCGCAGCAGAGCCAGAACTCCAAAGGTAGGAGTGACAGACACCCCAGGCTCCCGACTGAGAACCCCAAAACCCAACTAACTCTTCAAGTGCAGAATCCTCCGAAATGAAGGAAATAAAAGCTAGGGGTCTACTCCGCCCCCCCCCCCAAAAGTGATGGGTTGGAGTGGGATTGGGGCGGGGGGAGCAATATGCATTTAAAAGACAATTTTCCTAGCTCCTTTGTGCCCGGCTGCAGTAAGCCAGAGGCAGCCCCTCTTTACACCTGACTGGGCTTTGGCTCTCAAGTTCCGGGGCTGCTCGGGGAGCGGGTTGGGAGGGGCAGCCCAGAGGACAGAGCCTGGGGCCCCGGACTGGGAGTGGGAGCAGCAGGTGAAGCAGCAGCGAGCAGCGAGGCAAGAGGGCGATGCGGGTGCGGGGGAGAGGGGCGTGCTCGGAGGGGCGCCGGTGCGGTCCTCCCCGGGGCGCGCGGGGCGGGGCGGAGCGGAGCGGAGCGGAGCTGGGCTGTCCCGGGAGAGCGCGCCGGGCCGGCCGGGGCGGGCGCGTCTTTACCCGGGTGCCATTTCAGGGCGAGCTTGCGATAGGCCTTCTTGAGCTCCTCCTCGCTGGCGTCGCGCCGCACCCCCAGCGCCTCGTAGTGACACTTCATGGCCCGGACGGGGCCGGGCGCCGGGCCAGCGTCCCGGGAGGGCTGGGGCCGCGGGCCGGGGCCGGGGTCGGGCTCGGGCTTGGGGCCGAAGCGGCGGCGGCGGCGGCGCCGGTCCTCGGCGGCGGCAGGGGCCGGGCGGCCGCAGCGGGCCAGCCAGCGGGCGCGGCGGCGGCGGCGGCGGCGGCGCGGGGCGACGGCGGCGCGCGACGGCGGCGACTGGCGGCGCGGGCTGCGGCACGCGGGTGCGCGGAGGGGGCGGCGCCGACGGCCTCGGCTCCGCATGGGCGGGGCGGGGCGAGGACTCCGTTTCCGGGAGCAGCCGCGCGGGTGGGAGGAGCCGCGGCGGTGGAGGCGGGGCCTGGCGGCTCGGGAGGCGGAGCCGTGGCCGGAGGGGGAGCCGTGGGAGGACGGAGGGAGGGAGGTGAGAGGGAGGCGGGGCCGCGGCGGCTGGGAGGCGGGGCACGGCCCGAGTCATAGTGAGCGACTCACAGAGGGCGTGTCGGTCGGGTTCAGGCCCCTGCTGGGCCGGAATCCCCAGGGTCAAGATGGGAAGCTGAAAACTCTATTGTGGTTCTAGTCACTTCTCATATGAACCCCCCCCACACACACTTTTTCTTTTCTTTTCTTTTTTACGGGGATGAAGCAACTCAGGCTGGAAATATTTAAGGAGTTTGCTACAGTACTCAAACTAGTCAACAGCAGGGTTTTTAGGGTGGACTGAAGCAGGTTTTGTTTTTTGGGGGGTTATTTTTTTTATCATAAAAACATATTTATTCGGGGCCGGAGAGATAGCATGGAGGTAAGGCGTTTGCCTTTCATGCAGAAGGTCATTGATTCGAATCCCGGCGTCCCATGTGGTCCCCTGGGCATGCCAGGAGTGATTTCTGAGCATGGAGCCAGGAGTAACCCCCTGAGCACTGCCAGGTGTGACTCAAAAACAAAAACAACAACAAAAAAATACCAACACATTTATTCATCTTTTTTTAATATTTTTATGGTGACCAAAATTGAGTAACAAATCTTTCACAGTAATATTTAAAATATATAGTGACAATGAATCAGGGTCTTTCCCACCACCAGAGTTTATGTTTTTTTTTTATATAAACTTTATTTAAAGAACCATGATGTACAAACCTCTTGATAGTTGAGTCTTAGGCATAAAATGTTTCAACACTAATCCCACCGCCAGTGTTCCCACACTCTGGCATTACCCACCCCTCCCCGCCTGCCACCTTGACAAGCACATTGCAAAGATCAGTGGGTGCAGCTTAGATCTCAGCTTTTGGCTATTGTTGAGTCTGTGCTTTGAGTGTATCTGTGCTTATACCGCTCTCCCACATCGCCACTATAGTCGAAACCTCTATTTCCTCATGTCTTTCCTTTTTCTTATTTTCCTTTCCACCTTGATTACTCTCCTTCTCCCCAAGCTCTGGTGTCGCAGGTGATCTAGGTATCTTCCCTTTACTCCAGTACATTTCCTCATCCAGTTGTTCTGTGTATACAGAAAAGTGAGATCAGTCTGTTTGTCTTTCTTCTTTTGACTTGCTTCATTCAACATGATTATCTTCCATTCCAATAAAGTTGCAGCAGATTGCATAATTTCATCTGAACAAGCAGGTTGGCTTTTTGTTTCTTTATGTTTTTGTTTTGTTTTTTTTTGTTTTTTTTTTTGTTTTTTGTTTTTTGTTTTTTTGCCACATGCAGCGGCTCTCAGAACCTAGGTCCGTGCAAAGCGAACGTCCTACCTTTGTGCTATCCATTAAATAAACATGTTTTTGAACCTTTCAATTGTCTTCAATTGTCAGGTCAAAGTGATCTCTAATAGTGCTCATCTTGACCAATATACATAAAAGAAATTACACTGAAATCATTTAATGGGGAAGTCACCTTTAAAAGCAACAAAACGCAAAAAGTTCCTTACCACCAATATGAAGTTATGCTTATCTAATTCTAATTATACATTCACCAGTTTTTTTGTTTGTTTTGGGGCCTCACCCAGAAACCCTCAGGGTTAACTCCTGGCTGTGTCTCAGAGATCCTTCCTGGCAGGGTCTGGGGACTACATCAGATGAGGGAAATTAAATCTGGGTCAGCCAGGTGCCAGGCAATCACCCTACCCACTGTGCTATCCCTCAGATCCTAGCATTCACCACTTTGGAATTTACTTTACTGGCTTCTAATCCTGCTTTTCCAAGCTTGGGTTGAAAAAACAATTGTGGAGGCTGGAGTAATAGAACAGTGAGTAGGGCGCTTGCCTTGCATGAGGCCGGCCTGGATTCAACCACTGGCATCCCATATGGTCCCCCAAGCACTGCCAGGAGTAATTCCTGAATGCAGAGCAATCCCTGAGCATTGTCCAGTGTGACTTAAAAAAAGAAATCCGAACAGTTTGGGACTACATAGATAGTACAGGAGGTAGGGCACTTGCCTTCAGTGTTACTGCTTCCACTAAGACTGAGGCTCAATCTCAGGCACCACATAAGGTCCCCTGAGCACCTGGAGTGATCCCAAGAGAAAGCCCTGAGCATCACCCAGTATGGGGATCCCCATCCCCAAATAAAAACCAAAACCAAACAAGTATTATAGGATAGAAGATAGTATTTTATTAACGCATGTCATTGTATTTCTGATGTTGAATATTTATAAAGCCAGCTGTCAGGTATAGCTAACTAATGTTTAAGTGCCTGTGAATAAACAGAAGGGTTGGCTCTATTGCTGACAAATGTCTGCTCTGCAGGATTGGGACTCCTGTGATGTTCTTTCAGCATCTTTTTCTTCCCATTTTCTGCCCCTGCACAATCAGAACAAATCCTCTCCAAACTAAGTTTCTGAACATACTACTGTTCAAATTAGTTTACAATTCAAATAATTCATGTGCTTATTTTCTAAAGAATGAAGATGCTGTAATGGCCAGTTTGTACATTAGTAGAAGACTCAGAATTACAAAGTTTGAGTGCAGTGAATAATGGGATTTTTTTTCCTTTTGAGAACAGAATTGGGTGGGGGGAGAGTGAAATAAAGTGACAGACTTCTTTTGTCAACATGTTTTCCTCAATGATCACCTGATGTAGTATAAATATAAAATATAGAGCCCTAGTAGTGTTGGGGTGAGGCATTTTTCTGCAAGTCACCTGCAGCCCCTAGAACCATGTGTCTGAAGGTTGCAGGATAAAAGCGGAGAGATTCACAATAAGTCCGTTGAAGTTTCAGGAGTTATTCAGCTTTATTTCACGGCCCTAGCCACCATGTGCATTTTCCTCACATGGCCTGTATACTAAGCCTTTCCCAGCAGTTTATCTGCTCCTCCTCTCACTTTCTCTTCTCACAGACAAACTCTATTATTCAAGATACTCCAGCCCATCCCAAGTGTGGCAGGTCTGACCTCCAAGGTGGGATGAACAGGAAATTGAGGGAGGGGATACCCACAACCTTATATAGGAATTTAAAGGTATCATAGTGGATATAAATTTCAGTCTAAAGATTATGATTTGGAGGTCACACTGAAGAGGGGACTATATGCTAAGAAAACCATGCAGTGCCAGGGAGTGAGCCCACATCAAAGTACTCCTTTGTTCCCTTGAACGGGGACATGAGGACTTTTCATACAAATGAAGCTAACAATCAAAATTGGTAAATGGGAAATTTCACTAAAACTATAATGCTCAGTTGAGATTATATTTGATCTCAGAACCTGCTAATCTAGTTTATAGCCTATAACTTCATAACTTAATGTTAAAAATTAATCTAGAAAATAATTAGTTACCCTAAGGGGTATATTTAATTATTCCCCCCCCCCTCCATAACCAAATTTGAAGTCACATTCAAGTATTCAAATAGTTCACAGAAAATTATGTGTGGGTATGGTGACACCCTGTTCTGCTCAGGGACAATATCAAACTGGGGTCGGCCATAAGCAAGGCAAGTTTACCTTCTCTGTAGTCCTCTAAGTGACCTCTTGAACTAAATTACTTTTGTAATTTAAATTTCAAGATGCATAATCTAAGGACTGGAGATTATAAAATGGGTAGGGTACGTGTCTTTCACTTGGCAAGCCTGAATTCGATTCATGGTACCCAGAGTCCCCCAAGTCCACCAACAATGATCTGAGCACAAAGCAAGTGAATCCTGCACAACAAAACAAAAATATATTCTAATTTTTTTCAAAATAATCTGATTACTTTAGTAGAAAACAAAGAAAAGTAGAATAAAAACAGATCTAACTTAAAGTTCTAAAATAGCTCATTAAACTTGGTAGAAACAAGATGGACAGGTCGCTCTAAAGCAGTGTTTTTCAATCTTTTTGTGCAAAGGCATCCTTTTTTCATGAAAAAAATCACGAGGCACACCATTAGAAAATGTTAAAAAGGGGCCTGGGAGATAGCATGGAGGTAAGGCGTTTGCCTTTCATGCAAAAGGTCATCGGTTTGAATCCCGGTGCCCCATATGGTCCCCTGTGCCTGCCAGGAGCAATTTCTGAGCATGGAGCCAGGAGTAACCCCTGAGCACTGCCGGGTGTGACCCAAAAACAAAAACAAAAACAAACAAACAAAAAAAGAAAATGTTAAAAAAATTAACTCTGCCTATATTGACTATATATAAAGTAATTCTCTTGAATAGGAATCAAATAAACACAAATAATTACTTTATTATGAAACAAAGTATTTTATAATTGCTCATATTTCTGTTTACTCACTCAGTACAAACCTGGATTTGGCTGAACACAAAGCTGATATTCTGGCAGGAATCTAAGACACACACATTTCTTCATCAACCGCTCTCACTCTGTCTTTAATTTTTATAATCTGGAACATGTGGTTCAGCTCACAAATAGACCAATCATGCCAAAGCTGCATGTTACAGAAAACTGGAACTTTTCCCACAGCATACCAGACAATATCTCATGGCACACTAGAGTGCCATGGCACCGTGGTTGAAAAACGCTACTCGAAAGTACTTGCAGTTGAGTGACAGTTAGAAAGCAAAACATCGCTATTATCAAGAATGTCATTTAGGGGGCCCGGGAGATAGCATGGAGGTAAGGCGTTTGCCTTTC
>PVKC010028557.1:0-15408 GCA_004027635.1 Crocidura indochinensis
AAAAAAAAAAAACGAGGGCAGGAGAAATAGCATGGAGGTAGGACATTTGCCTTGCATGCTGAGGACGGTGGTTTGAATCCCGGCATTTCATATGGTCCCCCAAGACTGCCAGGAACGATGTCTGAACTGAGTGTAGTGCCAGGAGTAAGCTCTGAGCGATATCAAGTGTAACCCAAAACAAAACAAAACAAAAAAGAAAGAAAAGTAAAAATATCTTCACCACCAGGATTATAAATCCCAAACAAGAGTAAAAGGTTCCATCATATGGGTAGAGATTACAGTTCAAGTAATGAGAAACATAGTTAATTATATCATTAAAGGATTTGCCATCTATCACACCTATAAGGACCCCTCCTAGTTTTTGTTTTTCTTTCTTCTTTTCCTTTTCCTTTTTCTATATCTTCAACAGAACTACATTGATCTTGTTCAGCCTCATAAATTGAGGGGAAAAATGAATGGTACCAGGTTCAGACACTCTCATGAACATTTAGTGGCTTTTTGGGCCACACCCTATAATGTTCCAGGGGTTACTATTGGCTATGTGTTCAGAAATCGCTCCTGGCTAAGGGGACCATATGGGACACCAGGAAATCAAACCAAGGTCCATCCTGGATCGGATGCATGCAAAGCAAATGCCCTACTACTATACTATTGCTCTGACCCCAAAGCAATTAATTTTTAATTAAAATTTAAATTGTTAGGATTCAAAATATTTCTTCTAATAAAATATCATATGACAACACTTATTTTAAGTTTTGTGAGGACTAAACTTTCTGAAGGAGTATAAAACTTAAAATAAATTTCTCCCCCATCCCACCTCCCCTTGCCTCTGCCAGTTCAGTGTCTGCCTCTACCACCCCCCCTTCCAATTGGACGTTGAATAAATAGTTCCTGTCCAGAAAAAAAAAAAAAAGGCAAAAAAAACTTAAAATAAATTGAAGTACTAAATTTCAATGAGTAACAAATTTATACATTATACTAGCAAGTACATTTTATTCATCATATTTTAAGCATACCAACAAATTCATAATATAAAAATGTTTTTGTTTTTCATAGATTTTCTAATACTTGTAAATTAGTATACATATACTTTATATATTCCTAAAGTGATATAATACATATTAGCATCTACTTCTTGAGATGAGATTAGAAAGTTTATAAAAGAAACTAAATTTGCAATGCAATACTTTCAAAGTACCTAGAGATTCATCATAAAAATAAAAAAAGTTTTAAAGGAAAAGCAACTGAATAATTATAAACCAGCCATGCCTTTCAATAGAGGATTTATCATGTAATTATAATGATAATCATTTAAAAGCATTCAAAATGTTTCTAGCATTTTAAAGAGCTAAGCACGGTTATTTTTAAAATCAAACATATGTGTTTTTTCTGTTTATGTCTTGGAAAGAACATTCTGTATAATGAAAAACACGACCAAATTTTTCACAGTACATCACTATAAAACCCTATAATTGACTTTTGGGGTTGGTTTACTCTATATCTATTTTTGACCACGCAGAAAACAGCAATGATGTGGTGAAAAGCCCAAAATGTAAGTCCCACTGCAGGATAAGACTTCATCCTGATTAGTACAAAGTATCAAATTTTCACTGGGAAATCTGCCCACTTAAGAGGAGAAATTTTCAGTGCCTAGGAACCTCCTCTTTTTTAATCAAGTCATGTAAAAAACTAGTGGTGCCTAGTCTAGGCCTGGGCTAGAATTTAATGTACAGTGAAGCCCACCATTAAAGACAATGTAATATTGGTATACAAAACTAAAATTGAAATCCAAAGATTCATTTCTATCAATTAATAAATAGAAGGTAACATTGCAGATTGAACTTTAACAGTGTAAATTAGCTCTTAAGATAAAAATTAATATAGAACATATTTCTCATATCAAAACAGTTTAAGGAATGTAATCTCCTTATAAAAGCTGGGCTATTCTGTGAAAAAAAAACTTACCTTGTCATCTCTAATAAAAGACTGCATTTCTTCAATGAAAAGAAGTCTAAAATATCTCTAAATGAGCCTTCTTGGCTTCATTAATAAAATTTACATATTAGCAAGTAAAATAAACTAAAAGAGGGTGATGGTGTATGGTTTAAAAAAAAAAAAAAAGTCCTGTAACATCTACCACATATTTATCTCCTGTGAGTTGACTCAATCATTCCTTCTTCTAAGTAAATGAACTAAATTCTATGCAGGGTACTGCGGTAGAGCATTCAAGGTCCAGGTGAAGGAATATGCTTCAGATGGAATCTTCCAAATTGACACTCTGCCCACTTTTGGTAGGTATTAAAGAGTCCACAGCACTTTATGAATTAATTGTGGTTTACCTAAAATATCATGGTCAAAGCTGCCATGGTCACTTCATGTTCAATTTATTCCTATCAAAAAAAAATCAATGACCTCAATTTTTTCCAACTCATTTTTTTTTTAACTTCTGTGTGATCTCATTTTCTTTTTTAAATTACAAAATTGTTTAGTTGATTGAGTTTCAGACATACTATGTACAACACCCAATACTAGCGCACATTTTCTACCACAAATATGAATATCCCTATTTGGCTTTCCACCCTGCCCCTGTCCTGCCTACCTCTAGACACCGTCTATTATAATATTGTTACTGTAGGGGGATCATGCATATCACATTGCCTCCTTTCTACACTCAGTTCATCTCCCAAGAGACAGTGGTTCCATTTCTATTCTAACTGCACCCACCCACTATTTGTGGTAAGCTTCCTACCACGAATTGGATCTCCTGACCTTCATCTCTATTATCTCTAGATACTATTACCATACTATCTTTTTTTAATATCCTACAAATGAGAACTATTTCTTTGCCTATCCTTCTGACTCATTTCACTTAGCATAATTCTTCATACTCATCAATGTATAAGAAAATTGGATAACTTCAGTTTTCCTGACAGTTGCATAACAATCCATTCAATACTACCTCTTCTTTATCCATTCTTCTATTCTAGGGTAACTGAATTGTTTCAAGATTCTGGCTACTGTGAATAGTGCTGCTGTTAACGAAGGAATACTTTTCTGCATTATGGTTTTGGACTCCTCGGATATGTTCCTAAGAGTGGTGATGCTGGGTTATCTTAAAGTTCCATTTCTGGTTTGTTGAGGACTATCACTATTGTCTCCCAAAAAGGCTGAACAGTTGGCTTCACCAACTGTTACTTTCACCAGCAGTCCCTTTATCCTGCAACCATGCCAAAACTGGTTGTTCTTGTCCTTTTTGATGTGTGCCAGTTTCACTGATATGAAATCTTATCTCATTGTTGTTTGTATTTACATCCTCCTGGTGAAGAATGATGTGGAGCATTTTTTCATCTGTATTTCTTCATTGACATCAAATGTCTGTTGATCTCTTCTTCACATTTTTGAATGGGGTTAGGTGGGGATTTTTCTTGTTAAGCTCTATCAATGCCTTATATGTCAGATAAATATCAAATATATCTACCTTACATTAATAAGATATCAATATCTAAGATATATTTACCGTATATACTTGAGTATAAGCTGACCCCCCCCCCTCAATTTTATCCTAAAAACTGGGAAAACTTAGTGACTCGAATATAAGCCGAGGTGGAAAATGCAGCAGCCACTGGTAAATTTCAAACATAAAAATATATACCCAAAACAATTACAATAACCGAGGAATAAATAGGTGAAAAAAGAAAAACTGTAAACTAGCAACAATAACTTTAAAACTTATATAATATGTATATTAATTTATTAGCATACATATTATTATATTTATAATTATCTCTATGATTAATCATTAAAATTCATGTAAATTAATATACATATTAATTTATACTGACAGCTATCCATATATGCACAAAAATATAATTTAAATTGATATGAGCATTATCAACAGTTAAATATAGTCAAATGACAATGTTACTATTTTATTCAATCTAGAAAATAATTTGTTGCTATGTCCCATTTTGCACAAGTTTTACCATATAGAAAAATCTCTCAAGATGGAGATCATATCCATAGAAGAGAAGTTCTTAGAGTATATGTATATGTATGTATGTATATATATATATATATGTATGTATGTATGTATGAAAAAACAGTACAGACAAGAAATAGAATTCAGAGAGCTTGCATCTGAACATAGACTTTAGGAAGAATCTATGAGCATACTTACAATATGAACAGAATACAAATATTAAAAGCTAGAGAAATGAACAAATACTGCTACCCACAGATGAAAGAATACAAACTGTGTTCCTTTGACCTTTACAACTATCACTGATAAGCAGATTTACACACCTTTTAGAAACTTCCATTTTTGCCTTTCTCTTTCCTTCTAAATTCAGTAATCATTTAACTTCTATCTACCTGACCTTTAATCCACCTTTCCTTTTATCTCTCTCCTTCTCATTATAAAAAATATGTAGAATATATAAAAATAAAACACAATAAACTAGAAAAATAAATCCTCAGTCAAGTATCTACTTGCTTCGATTCTGTTATCAAGGAAACTGCAAAAAAATTTTTTCTTTTTCTTTTGGAAATAAAAATATCTGACAAGGACTAGTAGAAATAGAAAATAAAATTAAGTACTGAAAAAATCATAACTCAAGAGGCTGGAGAGTTTGTGTTGCATGCAAGACATTTGTTATGCACATAGCTGCACCAGATTCAATCATGGCAACCAATATGATGCCCTGAGCACCAAGCCCTGAGCAACCCTGGTGTAGAACAAACAAAATGAATCATAACTCAAAAAGCTACACAACATAACTTGAACTTGAACTATCTAGTCCCGCCTCCCAATTAAGGGGGGTAATATGGGAGGTACCAAGACCAAACAGGTGTAAGACCACTAAGTAGTAAGCTAGGCAGAGGGAACCACCTATTTTAGCAGCCCTGGGGATGAGGAAAAAGGATATGGGAAGTAGGACGGGAACGGAGGTGGAGGGAGGACAATTCGGTGATGGGAATTCCCCTGATTTTATGTTAATATGTACCTAAAATATTATTGTCAACAATATTTAAGACACTATGATTAAAATAAAAATTATATTAAAATATACCATAGCTTTTAGCCTAAAAGTTTGTTGGGTTTTTGTAATGACGTTTTAAAATAAAATTTTGAAATGTAAAAAAAAATAAAATAAAAATAAAGGTATGCCCATTTTTGTATCTTTAAGACCCCAAATATAATCTTTAAATTTTCTCATTTTTACTAAAGTGTTTCTTTTTATGTTTTATTTTGTTTTGGGTTCTTAGTCACTGATGCACAAGGCTTACTACAGGCATTGTACTCAATGATCTCTTCTATAGTAGGACTCAGGGAACCTATGAGGGACTCATCAAGGCAAGCACCTTACTCTCCTATCCCTCCAGGCCCCTGTACATTTCCATTAAATTGTAACTATTATATTAAGGTTCTTCCAATTATTTCACATCATCTACTACTACTATTTGAAAGCATCTTCAGAACTGAAGATAATACAGGGATTAAAGTTAGATGTTTCCTTGCAAACATTTCCAGTTTAGATTCATGCACGGCTAATATAATATCTCAGCACAGATTATAAATAGCAATTCATGAACATGGTCAGCCAAAAATAACAACAAAAACCCTGTTTCATCTAAAGTGGATGATTTATTATAAAGATAAATACTACTTTTAAATGACATTAAACTATATAGGGTCGGGATACAGGGTGCTTGTCTTTCAAGCTGCCAATTCTGGCTTGATCCCTAGATTCCGATATGTCCCCCAAGCCTCCCAGGAATTCCGAGTCAGGAATAAACCCTGAGCTTCATCAGATGTGACACCACCCACCATGAATAAAGAAAAGGAAACGGAATTAACTGATCAGTAAGTAAATTGTATTTAAACAGTGTGTATAAATTCTTTCCAGATTAATTTTCCAATAGAATATTAAATCCAAGGAACTCCAGATCAAATGGGCAAATTAAAGTTAGAGGGAAATTATTCTTACTTAATTTAGTCATCATAGAATGTTGCATTAGTGAAGTAGAAATTTGAGTAATTCAGAAAATTTTTCATTAAAAATTATTTACAAAAGCTTTATTAAGAAGTAAACAAAACAACAACTAATATATTTTATTGTACTGCATTTTAAGAACTAGATTGCCTTAAAATTCTCTTAAAAAAAGAGAAAATTTAAAGTTAGAATTTTATAAGAATAATTTTAACATTAACCATGAAGAGAAAAATGAAGTAAGTTCACCATTCAACCTTTTTCTTCTATTTTCTAACTTCTTCAAGAAAAGTGAACCTGGGGCCCGGGAGATAGCATGGAGGTAAGGCGTTTGCCTTTCATGCAAAAGGTCATCGGTTCGAATCCCGGTGCCCCATATGGTCCCCTGTGCCTGCCAGGAGCAATTTCTGAGCATGTAGCCAGGAGTAACCCCTGAGCACTTCCGGGTGTGACCCAAAAAACAAAAAAAAAAACAAAAAAAAAGTGAACCTGTGCTAAGGATGAAAAGAGACAATACCTCCCCATTAATTGGTGTGAATAGAGAAAATATTTTCTTCAAAAGTATCGCACTGGGCCAGAGCAGTGGCGCAGTGGTATGTTTGCCTTGTAAGCCGCTAACCTAGGATGAACCATGGTTTGATCCCCTGGCATCCCATTTGGTCCTCTAAGCCAGGAGCGATTTCTGAGCGCATAGCCAGAAGTACCCCTAAGCATCAACCGGTGTGGCCCAAAAAACAAAACAAACAAAAAAGAATCACATTGATCCTTTTACTTCAAAAATGTTCCAGTATATTAATGCTATCTTTGACAAGAAAATTTGACTATTAAATCCAAATCTGCTTAGTCATTACTTATTATGTTCAAATTAAGGTCCTGTTTTCCAATGGGGGAAAATGTGTAAGTGGAACAAATTTGTAATACTTAAATACTTACTCTTCTTTGACTTTCCTATATGAGTTTCCTATATGTACAAAAAGGATAGACTAAAGAAGCCCTTCTGAAATGTTAATAGTTCATAATTTACTATCTCAGGTAAAACAAACAATGCATTTGGTATCCGGCTGTAAGAAATTCAGTAAGACAGCTCTACAATAGTTCTTTCAATAGTGGCACCGATAATACTTAAAATTAAAATTGTATCTGCATTCTTACTTTCATTGCAGCACTAATCATAATAGCCAGAATCTGGAAACAGCACAAATGCCTGAAAACAGATGAGTGAATTACAAAAACTATGGTACATCTATACAATGCATACCATATAGCCATTAGAAAAAAATGAGGCTAGATCAGAGTGGGTTCCAGTGGGTTCCAGTTTTGTACAGTATACCATATGGTTCGTCAAGCACCACCAGGAGTGATTCCAAAGCACATAGAGAGGAATCACCAAGTGAACCCCCCCACCAAAAAAGTAGTCATTTAAATTACTTATATATGGATAGACATTGAGTATATTATGCTGAGTGAAATGATTCAGAGAAAGGGGGCCAACATAAAAGCAGTGCGCTCTCCCTCTGACTTATTTCACTCAGCATAATAGATTCCATGCACATCCATGTATAGGAAAATTTCATGACTTCATCTCTCCTGATGGCTGCATAATATTCCATTGTGTATATGTACCACAGTTTCTTTAGCCATTCACCTGTGGAAGGGCATGTTGGTTGTTTCTGGTGTCTGGCTATTGTAAATAGTGTTGCGATGAAAATAGGCATGAGGAAGTGATTTTTGTATTGTATTGTTGTGTTCCTAGGGTGAGTGGTATAGCTGGATCGTATGAGAGTTTTTGCAATTACTTATTCTTATATTGTAATTGTTTTTTTTTTGTTTTTGTTTTTGTTTTTGGGTCACACCCGGCAGTGCTCAGGGGTTACTCCTGACTCCATGCTCAGAAATTGCTCCTGGCAGGCACGGGGGACCATATGGGGCACCGGGATTCGAACCGATGACATTTTGCATGAAAGGCAAACGCCTTACCTATATGCTATCTCCCGAGCCCCTTATATTGTAATTGTTATAATACTTCTCGAGGGGAGGCCACACTCAGCAGCATTCAGGGGTTACTAATGTATGCACTCAAAAATTATTCCTGGCAGACTCAGAGAACCATATAGGATATGCCAGAGATTGAACCTGGGTTGGAAGTGTGCAAGACAAACACCTTACCCTCTATGCTCGTGTTCCGGTTCCCTTATACTAAATTCTTAAATGCAATTGAATCTATTTTGAATTTTGTATTTTGTATACTAAAAACAGTTATTATTTTAAGTATAATAATTCATAGAAAAAAATTACCCTCCTTTCCAAATTTTACATAAATAATTCTATATAATTCTATAATAGCATTTAGCATTTTTTTCTTTCTACAGTAAAGGTTAGAGAAATTGCACATTTTATTTATTTAAGAGGTAGGCCACACTCAGCAGTATAAAGGAATTTGATTCAGTGATCGAAATCAAGCTCATGTCAACTGCTTGAGAAGCAAGTCATCCAGCCCATGAAAATTTCTCTCTGGTCCAGTACTACACACTTGAAACTTACAAAAAATATTTTAATTTCTCATCACAAGAAAACATACCATACATATGGTGATAAAAGTTTGTGTTAATTTCATACCTATACAAGTATTGACATATGTTATTATTTTTGTTTTGGTTTGTTTTGATTTGGTTTTGGGGGCAAAACCAGCTTGCTAAGGGACTATTCCTTATATTGTCAGGAGTTTCTGCTGGCAATGAAACCCAGGGCTCATATAAACAAAGCATGTACTCCCTCCCTGTAAGTCATCTCCCCAGGCCCTGAATTGTTTGGACATATAAAACTAATATGATGCATGTCAATTATATTTTATCTTAAAAGGGCATAACAGGGAGAGCACTAAGATGGTGGAGCCCATGCCTAGCATGTGTAAGGTTCTTTGTTAGAACCTGGCATGACATGGTCCATGAACACCATTACTGTGGCACTGGAGGTAAGGTAAGTTCAAGTAAGCTTCCTCGTATCCCCAGCAAACCCTGAGGGGACATATGGAGAAGGAAAAGACATTTGGATCAGAATTAGAATTTCTGGTGTGTCAGAAATCCTGAAGCTGGGGCCCGGGAGATAGCATGGAGGTAAGGCATTTGCCTTTCATGCAAAAGGTCATCGGTTCGAATCCTGGTGCCCCATATGGTCCCCTGTGCCTGCCAGGAGCAATTTCTGAGCATGGAACCAGGAGTAACCCCTGAGCACTGCCGGGTGTGACCCAAAAACCAAAAAAAAAAAAAAAAAAGAAATCCTGAAGCTAAAATAAATGTAAAGATTTAGATGGGATAAAACCCAGAGATGAATTAAAGTTAACAAGTAAAAAGTAATGGCAATCAGTCAAAGTTTCTCATATCTTATTTAATGCCCACAATTTTTCTTCAAATATGGATCAAAAAAGTAGACATTACAAAAGAATGCAGATATGAAGAAGCAATAGGAAATCAAACAATTTTTAGAGATTATATGGCTTTGAATAGATCATCAAACTACAGAATATGGAAAATATAAATCATAATTGAATTCATATTCTGTGTGCTGAAATTTCTACACTTAATACTCCACATTACTGTACTTGGCTTTCTATTAGGAAACAAATAGTTCAAGTCCACAGAAGTAGTTTTCTAATTCTGGCATAAAACACAAATTACATACTATATTATGTATGAACTGTTGAGAATTCTATCATTTGGTATTCCATGAAAGTATTAGTGACTGAAAATTAGTGAGTAGAATGTGTAATCTGAAAATATTTGTTCAATGAAAAATCTACTATGAATAAAACAAGAAGGCAAATGACTTCATCTTCTTTAGGAAAATGAACTTACTGTGACAACTAGCTTCCAAAGCCACTAACAGTAGCTTGCAAAGTTACAGCTGTTACTTTTCCTAACAAGTAAATGCTTATTTCATTTTTGTTATTTCAAAGAACTGAAAGGGACTTCCTGATCCCTGCGGGAGACTGCTAAGAAAAACCCCAGCGAACTTAATCAACTTAATCCCATCAAGGTTCACTGACCAGGTTTACCTACCAGCAGGTAGATATACAAGTTGATACAAGATATACAAATAGATATACAACTTGTATAATCAAGATATACAAGTTACTGACAGAACTCAACAAGAAAGAAACATCTAACCACATCAAAAAAATGAGAAGAAATGAACAATTTCTCAAAGAAGAAATACAAATGGCCATAAGGCACAAGAAAAAATGTTCCACGCCACTAATTATCAGGGAGATGCAAATCAAAATAACAATGAGGTACCATCTCACAGCACAGAGACTGGCACATATCATAAAGATCAAGAACAAGAAGTGCTGGTTAGATGTGGGCAGAAAGGAATTCTCATACACTGCTGGTGGGAATGCCATTTAGTCCAGCCTTTATGGAAAATAATATGGAGATTCCTCAAAAAACTGGAAATTGAGTTCCCATATGATCCACCTATACCACTCCAAGGGAGCACATAAATAAAATGCATGAATAAAATGCAAAAATCCCTTCTTCACACCTATTTTCATCATAGCACAATTTTCAATAGCACTATTTAAAATAGACTGGAAACAACCAAGATGCCCTTCCAAAGATGAATGGCTAAAGTGGTACATATATACAATAGAATATTATGCAGTCATCAGGAGAGATGAAGTCATGAAATTTAAAAAAGAAAAAAAAACTGACCTTTTTCATAAAGTAAGAAAAAACAAATTGTAAACATGATGACTAAACCAAAGATAGAATCATTAAGATATTTTGTTTATAGTCTTCACCAATGTAAATATATGCCTTATAATTATGAAACACTAATTTTTAAATATTACTCATAGAAAATAGAAATCAAGAGAACTGTAGTTACTTCACAATTAAGAGACTTTGTTCATTGTAACATGCCAAAACTATTAAGAAAAAAAAACTTGCAAGATATGTCTAACATATGTAAATAATATATCACAAAACTGTTAAGACAAATATTTCAGAAGTCTACAGAAAGACATTGTTTTTCTGTGTAACATTATGTTTGTTAGCAGCTATTATTCGTAGCAAGCTCCTAGATTATAATTGTATTTATGGACCTTTATAAGACTGAACTAGAGTACCTACTGAGCACTTGATAAACACTTAAACTACATAGGGGGTATTGGTACACACAGCAGTGTTCAGGGGTTACTCCTGGCTCTGTGCTCAGAAATCTCTCTTGGCAGGTTCAGGGGACCATATAGCATGCCTGGATTCGAAGCTGGGTCTGTCCCAGGTTGGAAACATGCAAAGCAAAAGCCCTACCTCTATGCTATCACTCTGACCCCTTAAACTATTTTTAATATAATTAAAAAGAAAATAAAAGCATAGCTGTTTGTGGTTATTTAAACCTCCTCCATGAAAACTGACAAGCCACACAGATCAGGACCAATGACAGATAAGGGACGCTATGCAAAAACATGTAATTTTTCCCTCCTTAATGTACAGTGACAAAATAATTATATTTCATTAAGAACTGATTCGGGGGCCCGAGAGATAGCATGGAGGTAAGGCATTTGTCTTTCATGCAACAGGTCATCAGTTTGAATCCCGGTGCCCCATATGGTCCCCCGTGCCTGCCAGGAGCAATTTCTGAACATGGAGCCAGGAGTAACCCCTGAGCACTGCCGAGTGTGACCCCCCCCCAAAAAAAAAAAAAAAAGAATACTGCTAAGGGACAATGTTACAGACAGAAGTAACTTCTCAGTAATCACTTATGCCAGAAGTGATCCCTGATTATACTGCCAGGAGTAAGCCCTAAGCACCTCTAGGTGCTTACACCCCAAAACACTCACATACACACCCCAAAAAGTAACTTCTCAGGGCCAAAGATCCGTCACACCAATAGAATGTGAGCCTTGCTAGTATGAAGCCATAAAATACACACATAAAAATGTAATTTAAAAGCACCTTTTAGGAAATAAAAGAAAGATTAAATGGTAATGATATAACCCATGTATGTTTGAAGTCATGCGTTTAATCCTTATACTACATGGTTCCATAAAGCACCATAATGTAGTTATGAATATTTAGGTTGTCCCAGTTCTCTATGTATTGCCAAGAGTAGTCCATATAGTGAAACATTTTTTCTCTTAATTTTAAGACATTTTGTTGTAGGAGGTTCTTTTGTAGGATGGAGACATGACCTCACTGTGCTTAGGGCTTACTATTGGCTCAGGGATCATTCTAGGTTAGTACAGGGACCATATGTGATATCAGGGATTGAATTCAGGTTAGCTGCATGCAAGTGCTTTAACAGCTTTATTATCTCTGTTCCTTATCTGAGTTTACTAACTCAGGAAGAAGAGGGAGAAATTGGTAAGGGACATCATTTTAATAGTGATGAAATTACAATTTCAGCAGTGAGTGTAGTAAGCTTTACATATTAAGCATAAAATGTATTCCTACTTTATACTTCATAATTAATAAACATTTAAAACTATAAGTCAATGGTAAATTAACAAAATGTTTAAAACAATAAAATAATTTTTAAAAACTTGGGCCGGAGCAATAGCACAGTGGGTAGGATGTTTGCTTTGCACATGGCAGACCCAGGTTCGATCCCCAGCATCCCATGTTATTCTGAGCCTGCCAGAAGTGTTTTCTGAGTGCAGATACAGGAGTAATCCCTGAGCACCACTGGGTGTGGCCTAAAAACAAACAAGAAAAATTAAAGCTACTACTCTCTACTGGTCTACCAAAATTAAAATGCTAATTTTGAATAAAAATTCACTATTTTAATAATTAAAAAATATATTAATTAAATCACTACTCAATTGGACTGGAATACACATTTCCATGTAATTAAATATATCGATGTTATTTTTCAATTATTTTATCACTAGATATGAATGAATAGTTCTACTTAATATTAAAAGTTTTGACTGCATAGAAATCTAGAATCATTTTACTGAACTAAGTACGCTATTTCAACACTATACCAAAAAAAACCTCAGATCATTTTGTTTGTTCATATTCCTAATAAGAAAAAACAAGGAGAAGATAATGAAGTATACAGAGTAAAACCCTCCATGCCATCCTTTACAGTCTCTCCAAGCCTATCTCTACATCTCAGATTCAATGTTCGCACCTCCAACCTTTCCAGTGAAAGAAATCTCCCAGTTAACACCCCTAGGTCATTTTTAGAATGGGAAGCAGACCTCTCTCACGTCTAGCTGGGTCTGGCCGTCTCCACACCACCTTCTGTCACCTAAACAGGTCCACCTCCAAATTTTCTGAACAGAGCACCATAATACACTGCTCACAATATACAACCCGTCATGAGGTGAAAACAGGCAATGGAAGGAAAAGAAAACATCTAAATCATAATGCCTGAGATTCCTAGTAAGGATAATTACAAAGATTCATTCTCAGCACAGTGGGAACAGGAGAAAACATCCCTGAAAACTGGAAGGAAATCCAAAAAAGTAAGTGCTTATATCACACATAGCCTGACAAGGGAAATGGAAATTTAAGGCAACCCATTTTGGGGGGATCCCCACACGCTTTTGTTTCCCCTTCCAGAGCACAACTAAGTTTTTACATTATTATGACAGAAAAACTCCTTCCAGTAAGAGAGGAGAAAAGTAAATTTTGAAGATGTCTCAGAGTACTTTGTTTTGCAGAACAGAATTTGGCCCTTACAGGAAACTATATGCCAAATCTTAACGAAATTGCTTTACATCAGAAACTGCCTCAAAGAAAGGGAAACATTCAACTCTACCAGTCACTAGTCCTTTGCATAGGAGAAGGCAAAAATGCAACTGCTGTCTCATTTGATCTTCCATATGGTGATAAATAAATATTTAACCTCTACCCCCTTATGGCTGGGCTAGAAAGATAGTACAGTGGAAAAGGCATTTACCTGCATGTACCCAGCCTAGGTTGGATCCTAGGCATCCAACATGGCACCCATAGCCTACACCAAGAGAGATTCTGAGAGTAAAGCCAGGAGTAACTCCTGAGCACTAATTGTGGCCTAAATTGTAAAAAGGTCAATTTCTACTAGCTAGACTTCCAACCTAACCCAATTGATGAAATAGACAAAAACTTATAAAGGTCATAGTCATGGATTCAGTGTCACTAAAATGAAGTTGCTTAAATCTTTCGATTCATAAACAATTTTCATCAGAGAAGATGTTATGTGCTATAGAAATATAAAATAGGTATACAAATCAAACACCTATTGATAACAAATCATAAATTTTTTTTAAAAAATTTTTGGACCCTACATTCAGATATGTAAAACTATACTGGAACACAGACCGATATGATTTAAATAAAGCTGGACACAGTGTAAAGAAGCTAGGCCCAAATCAGAGAGCTATACAGGGAGAAGGCACAGGCCTTGCAACCAGAAAATCCAGTTGAACCCCAGGTACCACACATAATCCCTGAAAGTGATCACTAACCAAAGAGTCAGAAATAAGTCCTGAGTACCATCAAAAAATGAAAAGAAAAAAGAAAAAGAATATCGGCACTAAAATACTTTTAAAAATCTTAAGATTATAAAAACATTTCCCCTTTTCCTATTTTTATCAACACATGGATCACTTTTTATTTTGTTTTTTACAATAACCATTTACAGGTAAAATTCCACTAGCCTCAAGTTGTATATAAAACAAAATTTCAGGGGCCACAGAGATACCAGAGCAGTAGGGCATTTGCCTTGCACACAGTCACCCAGGACTGACGGTGGCTCTATTCCTGACATCCCATATCCCCTGAGCCTGCCAGTGGCGATTTCTGAGCTCAAAGCCAAGAGGAATCCCTGAGCATCACCGGGTGTGACCCAAACCCCCCCAAAAAATAATAATACAATAAGATAAATAAAAAGAAATCTCAAAAGAAACATAAAAAAGGCCAGAGCAATAGCACAATAAGTAGGGCACTTCTCTTGCATGCAACCAACTCATTTCTAAACTGGTTGGAAGTGATCCCTGAGCACAGATTCAGAAGTAAGCCATGAATATTTCTGGGTGTGGCCCAAAAGACAAAATGAACAAATAAAAGTGACAATAGGAAAAACTTTTCCTGACACTAGTTAAGAGCAATAGTGTGCCTCAGTTTTGTTTAGCAGATACATCACACAATACTTAAAACATTAAAAGTCATCCTACTTAGGCAAAATATTACTCTGAAGAGATAAATCAAGCATCAGAGTGAAATTTATAGACAGAAAATATTTTGAAATTATCAAAGTAGAACTAATAAAACTAAACAACATACAATGGCAACTAATGGAAGAAGAGGACATCTTGTGAAAGCAAATAGGTAGTGTAAATAAATGAGAACCACTAAAAAAAGCTCAAGAAATGTAGAACATGCTGTAAAAGATTCAAATCACCAAAATGAATGCTTTTTGGGGAGGGGGG
>PVKC010028558.1:0-15399 GCA_004027635.1 Crocidura indochinensis
CACCTTTCCTCCTGGTCTCCCTTCACTGGGAAGCCTAGCAGCTGAGACATGCCCCTAAAAGCTGCAGTATCAGTATAAGAGCTTTGCATTTCTGGATAACTTCATTTGTTTGATCCTGTCATCCCTATAGGAACATACCAATTTAACAAAATAGACAACTAACAACAAGCACTTACTAAGCCTTCTGCAGTTGTATTAATGACTTCATTGGAGATAAAATAAATTTCACACAAGAAAGAATTTATAATTTATCAGCTAGCCTATTCTTTAATTTTTTACATATTTTTATTTTTTTGATCTTGGGGCCATACGAAGTGGTATTACTCCTGGTTCTATGCTAAGAAAGCAATCAAAGAAATCAGGGGATCTTACGTGATGCTAGGGATGCCAGGGATTGGATCCAGGTTAGCAGTGAGCAAGGCACTGCTACCCTCTATACTATTGTTCAGGCACTGTTCTCCTATTCTTCGCTAATTATAACATACTGTTTTGTCAATGCTGTTAAAAATTATGGTAGTTATATTCCAACATTGAATTTAGACTCTAAGAACAAAAAATAAAGATACTGAGAAGAGGGGCCAGAGAGAAAGCACAATGATGATGGGGCATCTACCGTGCATGCGGCCAACCCAGGATGAACCTGGGTTCAATTCCTGGCATCCCATATGGTCCCTCGAGCCTGCCAAGAGTGATATCTGAGCACAGAGCCAGGAGTAATCCCTGCCCCCTCAAAAGGTATTGAGGAGATTCTTAATAGAACTAGGTAAAGTTAGGAATTAGTGATAATTCTCTTGAACAAATTAGACATTTAATTAGGTATAAAAATATCCATCAATTTCAGACCTGTATACTGACATGTGAGGCATAATATATTATCAGTACCTTGGACCTGCTTAAAATGCTTCAAGAAATATAAAAATGAAGACAAATGTGGCAGAATTCTTAAATTACTAAATATGGGTGACAGGTTTTTTATTCAATTTTTGTGTATTCAAATTTCATTAAAAAATTGGAAAACCAGTGTCAAAATGGGAAGAAAAGGGAGAGAGAGTTAGAGAGAATAAAATTTCTGCCCAGAGGCAGGCAATGAGGAATATGAGGAAAATTGGGGACACTAGTTATGGGAACATGCACTGGTGAAGAGTGGTATATATATTGTTTGACTGAAACTCAATCATGAACAATTTTATAATCATGATGCTTAGATAATTAATAAAAATTTTTAAAAAAGGAAAAGTACTCACTTCTCAACTTTGTCATTCTGACAAGTTTACTTAACTATATGCTGTACAGTACAGTCCATAAAACAGCAATAATAATGATACCAATTTTCTATGGCTGTTGAATACTACTTTCCCTAGGAAGAAATAGTTAATGGCTGAAAAGAACACATCTGTTCGGTTTTATACAATACTGGAATACAACAACAGTATCTTATTCAGTCTCAGGTCCTGTGAAGTGACTCTTGATTTTTTGGGCAAAAGGTTTCTCTCGGCAGTGATTGGGGGACCATATGTGGGGTTTGCTGCATATAAAACAAGTACCTCAACACCTGTACTATCTCTCGAGCCCTGCTGAAGTGAAAAAGCTTAATAGGATTTTGGTATTAAAAGGGATATGTTTTTGAGAAAGCAGGTCTAACTAAAGTTGAAAATTGCCTGCTTCAATGAACTATCTTTTGTTTTTCTGTTGAACCAAAATTGCTCTTTTGAGATTTTTAAGAGATTTAAAAAATGTTAGCTAGTTTGTCACTCATTTATTATATTTATATTACTAATATATTAGTAATTACTATTTATTAATAATATAATTACTAATAATACATTATTAGTAATAAATCTGAGTGACAAATTATCTTAAAAGATAGCTCAGCTCTGGTCTGTTTTGTTTCTTTTCCCCTTGTCCGCTTAAATTTGATAAAGAATGAGGCTCGAGAGAGATAGTATAGGCCCGGGGGTATAAGACATCCCTTGCACTTGGCCAACCCTGGTTTGATTCAGCACTGCATACATGGTCCCCAAAGCACCACTATGAGTGATCCCTGAGCACAGAGCTAGCGGGTAGTAAGCTCTGAGCATAGCTGGTTATGCCCAACCTCACATACCTCTCCAGAAAGGTGTAATGAATACAAAAAAAAAAAAAAAAGAGTACTAGGATAGAAAAACAAACTTATCTGGCTTCCAGAGTCAATCCCAGTGGTGTGGGAGTTAGAGAGAGTTGGAAGGGAAGGATACAGGTAGTGGTGATGCCAGTGATCCAATCAAGGTTGGCCACGTGCAAGACAAGTATCTTACCCACTGTACTTTATCTTTCTGGCCCTAGTTCTACCATTTTGACCATATGAAGGTTACACTTAGGTAAATTACAGGTAGTAAGAGATTTACATAAAGCTTAATACAGAAAAATGAGGCAAGAGAAAAGGAAAGGAAAAATTCTAAGTGACTATAATAAAGAGGAACAGAAATTTCTCGGAGTAATAGGACAGACTCAACTTTATACAAGGCTTATATCAACTGCTTCAAAGTACGTATTGGTAAAGAAGCTTAATATATTATTTTGAGAAAATAAGATGTTTAAACCCTAGATATATTTTGAGGGGTAGATGGATTGCACCCTGCAGTATACAGGGAATATTCTGGGCTCTTTGCTCAGGAATAATCCCAGGCAGTGTTTAAGGAACTATATGTGGTGCCTGAGATTAAAACTGGGGTCTGGATCATAAAAGCTGTATGCAAAGAAGTGCCTTACCTCCTGACTATCTTTCTGTCTCCATAGTTAATCATTTAATCTCACTTTCCACTTTTTAGAAATCTTTTAGGTAAAAATAAAAACAGAGAGACAGGGGCCGGAGAGACAGCACAACGGTAGAGCATAAGCATTGCACACAGCCCACCCAGGACTGACCCTGGTTCGAATGCCCGCATGGTTCCCTGAGCCTGCCAGGGGCAATTTCTGAGTGCAGAGCCAGGAGTAACCCGAGTGCCGCGAGGTGTGACCCAAAACCCAAAAACAAACAAGCAGCAAACAAACGAAAAACCCAACCCCAAAAGTCAACTGATTATTTTCATGCTCCTATCCTGGTCCAACCATACCACTATTTCTTATCTACTTTTTACAACAGGCTCCCTACCCAGGTTGCTGCTTCAACTCTTGCCCTGATACAAAATATTCCTTAAACAGCAACTAGAAAGTTCTTTCTGATATTTTAGATCAAATGACTCCCTGATTAAAAAGCCTTTCCCTCATTTTACTCACTGTAAAAATCTAAAGCCATACAAGAACTTAAATAAAAAGGTCTATACTGATGTCTACATTACCTTTCTCCCTACCTGGCTAACCTCATTGACTTTCTTTCAGTCTTAATTAAACAATCATGATTTCCCTATAGAATCATTCATCTCACTATGTATTTTTTGCTGTGCCAGGATCAAAGTCTTGGCCTCATACATGTAAATGGATCCTATCATTCAGCTACATCTTAGGTCTTTTCCTCCATTTTGCTACTTTCTGCCCAGGAATCACTTTCCAAAGACATACACAGAGCTCACACCAAATACCACTTCAGCAATTAATAGATTCCTTAATTTGTATTGCCGAGTGACATTTGAGTGCAGACCCAGGAGTAAACCTTGAACACTGCAGGGAATGGCCCCCAAACAAAATAATTATAATTATAATCATAATGATAACAACATAATAAAATACAAAGTTATTATGTAGTTCCCTTTTCTATAGTTAGGTTTACCCATACTATTTCTGATTTAAGATAGCTGTAATTTGCCTTTTTCATTGATACTATATAAAAAAATAATTTGGGTACTCTGAAATTAAATGAGATACTAAATTTACTACCACATATAAGTTCCCCAGTTCTGAACACAGAAAGATAAAACAGGGTCAGGGCTAGAGTGATAGTACAGCGGTAGGGTGTTTGCCTCGAAAGTGGAAGAACCTGGATGAACTCAGGTTCAATCCCTGGCATAACTTATGGTTCCCTGAGCCAGCCATGAGGAATTTCTGAGCACAGAGCCAGGAGTAACCTTCTGAGCACTGCCAGGTGTGACCCAAAAACCAAAAGAAAATAAGAAAAAGCAGGGTCATCATGACCAAAATAATAGAAACTCTTTAATCTCTTTTGTGCTTTATGACAGATATATAAAAAATTATGAACTTTTCATTCCCATACAATTTTAGACCATAAGAATTATCATGTAAATATAGATGATAAATATTTTAAGGAAACAGTCTGTAGGTCTTTATTTTTTATTTATGTGTAGGTTTTTATAAAGCTATAAAAATTGTGGTTATTGGGGCTGGGCGGTGGCACTGGAGGTAAGGTGCCTGCCTTGCCTGCGCTAGCCTAGGACGGACCGAGGTTCGATCCCCTGGTTTCCCATATGGTCCCCCAAGCCAGGAGTGACTTCTGAACGCATAGCCAGGAATAACCCCTGAGTGTCACCGGGTGTGGCCCAAAAACCAAACTGCCCCCCCCCCCCAAATTGTGGTTATTTACTTCATAGAGAATTTTTTTTTTTCTGGTTTATGAGCCACTAGCCAACTGTGCTCAAGGATTACACCTGGCTCTGCACTCTGGAATCACTCCTGGCAGTGTTCAAAGGACCATATGGAATGCCAGGGATTGAACCTAGGTCAATAATTGCCTTATATACAAGGCAAACGCCTACCTTCATGCTATCTCTCTGGCCCCAATATTATATTATTAAGAAGGAAGGAAAAGGAAAATGCAGCCCTGCCCTTATAAGGTTTTTCCTAAAGAAGACAAAGACATAGGATGCTGGGGATTGAACCTTTGTCAGGTCGGCCATACTCAAGTCAATGCATACCTTCTGTACTATCACTCTAGCTAGCTTCAGAACTTAATAACTTAATAGCATGTTGTTAAAACAAAAAAGTAAAGTTTGTTCCAAGATCGTAAAAGAGTTAACAAAATCCCTTTTTTCTTTCCTAATCTTAAAAAAATTCTGTTTTTAGTCCACATTTATTATCAAGTTTAAAATGACATTTTTTAATAAAGATATTTCTCTACTCAAATGTGGTAGTGAATGATTACAGCCAAATCAATTAACACTTCAGAAAAACGCTGACTACAGACTAAATTTCTGCTTTGATAGAAAAGCTGCTTATGGTGTCCAATACAGTAGCTAACAGACACATATTTTTGCTTTTGCACACTTCAAATGTGACTGGTGTGACTGTGATTAAATAAAATTTAAATATTGATATTTGGCTAGTGGTGACCATACTAAACAGCGCAGCTTTACATATCAAAAATAAATTTACAGGCATATAATAGTATTCCTTAGTATCCTTAAGAACAATTTCTCAAAATTTGCTTCACATATTAATCAACATCTAAAAATTACCATTACCCTCAAATCCCAGAAGTCAAGCAAAAATGATGTATTTCAGGCTTTCTCCATTCTGGAGAAGTACCAGCTCCCTCTTGAACATGTATTCCTCATTCTTACCTCTCATACGAGTCTAAATAAAGTTCTTCAAATAAAATCTACTTTGCTTCATTAAAAAGCACATTTAAGAAAGACTAATATTTGAATTTACTACTCAACATAGTAACATTTTAGCAGCCCTAAGGACAAGAAATTACGTTAACATTAATCAATTAACGTTACAGAGAAATGTTAAAAATATATGATTCTTTTATCATTTACATGCACGATGACTTGACTCTAATTGAACATAAATTTGAAATCAACTGAGTCTTCTTAGTCATCACTTTTCAGTGTACTCTAAGCTACATTCATTTCTTGGCTAGTAACAACTTCTCAACTGATTTTCCCATTTCCTCTAAGTTATGAGCCCACTCATAATTCATTCATTACACAGCAATTCATAGTGACTCCCCTAAAATGAACACTTAATTCTATTACTCTTGTAATCACATTACTTTGTTTGTTTTGGGGCCACACCTGGTGGCACTAAGGGGTTACACCTAGCTCTGTACTCAGAAAAAAACTGTCAGGCTTTGGGGACCATATGGGATGCCAGGGATTGAACTGGTGTTTGGCTGCTCACAAGACCAATGCCCTACCTGCTGTGCTATTGCTCTGGCCCTACTAAATGTTTGTTTCTCTGACATTTTTTTTTTTTTCTGGTTTTTGGGTCACACCCGGAAGTGCTCAGGGGTTACTCCTGGCTCCATGCTCAGAAATTGCTCCTGGCAGGCACGGGGGACCATATGGGGCACCGGGATTCGAACCGATGACCTTTTTGCATGAAAGGCAAATGCCTTACCTCCATGCTATCTCCTGGGCCCGGCATTTTTATTTTTAGGATATAGTTCACTTCATTACGTAAGCTACAGCACTCCTTACCTCTCAGCATTCATCAAGACACCATTCTCACCTTCATCTCTACACTCCTAGTATTCTATTCCACTGCTTGAACAAGCCCAACATCTTTATGCCTAGGATGCTTACAGTTCTTTTTTTGTTTGTTTGTTTAGAGTACCATTTGTTCAAGTCTTCCAAAGGACCATTCATATCGTTCTATGTTGCAGCTCAAATATCCTTTTCAAAAGAGATTTTCTCTATCTAATCATTACAAAGTTCTATTTTCTTGTTGTGTTGGGGCCACATACAGCAGTGGTCATTTATTACTCCTGGTGGTGCTCCAAGGACCATATGTCTGGGGCTCAAACTTCTGCATGCAAGGCAAATGCCCTACCTCCATGCTATCGCTCTAGTCCCATAAGACCAGATTTCTTTCTTTCTTTTCTTTTCTTTTCTTTTCTTTTTTTTTTTTGTTTTTTTTGGGTCACACCTGGTGACGCTCAGGGGTTACTCCTGGCTATGTGCTCAGAAGTTGCTCCTGCTTGGGGGACCATATGGGAACCGGGGGATCGAACTGCGGTTCGTCCTAGGCTAGCACAGACAAGGCAGGCACCTTTCCTCCAGCGCCACCGCCCGGCCCCAAGCCCAGATTTCTTATAACTAGGTTTTATGTTCATTGGTCATATTGGATAATCTTTTCCAGGATAACTCAGAACACACTAAAAGGGTAAGAAGCTGACATTTTCATTGAACACACGCAAGAATAAAATCACTGACAATCTTCGTTGACTTTTCTTACACATCATCTAGATGTTCTCATTCATTCTATGAATATACCTATGAAGTTAGTTGATAAGGTTCTAATTACTTTCAACAGCCCTTCCAAGAGGTTAGTATCACCTATCATTGCAATAAATTAGAACCATTTTACTCCATTAGTATCAAGGTATCTGCTGGGTATTCACTCTCTCATCTTTCTTCTCTATAAGCAATCAACTCCCCGGCAGTGTAAATTTTTCAAGTCTAAATATAATTTTTTTGCCCACACCTGGCAATGCTCCGGGGTTACTCCTGGCTCTGCTTAAGGAAGTATTCCTGGCGGTGTTTGGAGGACTACATAGGATGCTAGGATCAAATGTGTGTTATCTGTATGTAAGGCAAACGCCCCCAACCTCAATATATCTTAATGTTTTCTGAAGGGGCCGAGTGATGGCGCAGTGGTAGGGCATTTGCACATGGTTGACCCAGGATGGACCTGGGTTCGATCCCCTGGTGTCCCATATGGTCTCCCAAGCCAGGAGTGATTTCTGAACGCATAACCAGGAGTAGCCCGAGTGTCACTGGGTGTGGCCCCAAAATAAAAAAGATGTATTCTGTAAATAAATATTTTAATATAAAAGCAATCTATTGTGAAAAGCCACAATTTTATATATTTACATATACTATACCAATAGAAAATATTTTAAGAAAAATAAGGGACATAATATCCTCAAGGAATTTACTATCATCTTCGATAGTAATATAAAATGTCCAAAGGACTACAGCTGGAAGTGCCAAGTGGCAATTCCTAGCTTGGTGTTGGTGCACTTCATTGAAAATCACCTTACAGGATGAAAGAATGTGTACAGGATAGGTTTCTTGCCTTGCACGCAGCCGACCTGGGTTTGATTCTTGAGTGCAAAGTCAAAAGTAATTCCTGAACACCAAGGGTGTGCCCCCCCCCCCCGCCCCCAAACCCAAATCACCTCATTCATGGGCCTCTGGAGTAATATGTTGTGTCTAAGATCAAATCTGGATGTCTGGGCACATGCATTTCAGTCCACTGAATGGGCTATTTGATCCTACAAAAAAAATTTTTTTTTTTTGCTTTTTGGGGTCACACCCAGCTTTCAAACTATTCCTAGTTCTGTGCTCAGGGGCCATATATGGTGCCTGGGATTTGAACCAGGGTTAGGACTGCTGCAGTAACAAGTCCAAATGCCTTCTTTTTGTTGTTGTTTGTTTTTTATTTTTTGTTTTGGGTCACACACTGCGAGCGATTCTCAGAGGTTACTCCTGGCTGTGTACTCAGAAATCACTCCTGCAGAACTTGGGGACCATGTGGGATGCCAGAACTCAAACCTGGTTGGCTGCATGCAGGGCAAGAGCCTAACCAGCTGTACTATCTCTCTGGCCCTGTTCCTTACTTCTTTTTTTTTTTTTTTTTTTTTTTTTTTTTTTTTTTTTTTTTTTGTTTTTGGGCCACACCCGGCGACGCTCAGGGGTTACTCCTGGCCATTCGCTCAGAAGTCGCTCCTGGCAGGCACGGGGGACCATATGGGGAACCGGGGATCGAACCGCAGTCCGACCTAGGTTAGCACAGGCACCTTATCTCCAGCGCCACCGCCCGGCCCCGTGTTCCTTACTTCTTATACTATATCTTAAGCCCCTATACATGTATTTTTAAATGGAATTATCAGATACTAAATCCTGGCAACATATATTCAAGAAACAATACAAAGGTAACTCTCCTTCATTGTGTGTGCCAAGCAACAAGATCAAATCTAAGAGTTATTAACAGACTTTCTTAAAAATGTATATAAGCAGAGATAGTAAATCTGTTTTATCCTTTAATCTGAGTTATAACCAGAATTTTAATATGATCGTCAAAACCTCATACAATAGCTCTCTGGTCTTTTATGGTATTCATCCTAAAAAACAAAAAGTAGTGGTCCCAATTTAATATTTTAGTTTTAAAAAACTTCATTAAGTGTTTTTTTTCAGGGGGTTGAAGAGAGCACAGTGGGTAGAGCGTTTGCCTGGACCTGAGACGTGGTTGACCAGGGTTCAATATCCAGCATCTTATATAGTCCCTTGAGCTTGCCAGAAGCAATTTCTGAGTGCGAAGCCAGGAGTAGCCCCTAAGTGCTGCTAGCCTAAAATTAAAAAAAATTTTTCTTTCAGCCTTTATAAATCTTAATGGTCAGGAAGATCTCATATTTCCCAACAGCTTGCAATTCAATACTTTAAGTCAGTACTTGAGTTGGCAAGAAGGTTAAAATTTAAAATTGCACATCAATATTCAATAAGTATCATTTTAGTGTAACAATTGGAGAAGAGATTCAGCATATTTAACCTATCAAATAGTTGTATGATTACTGTACTTAATGATTATCAGAGGCTGGTAGCCTAACTCTCTGTAGAGGACAATTTGAAACTCAGAAGACTGTATGACAGATTTTACCCTGCAAGAAGCATTTCTAGGGGGCTGGAGTGAAAGGATAGCGGGTAGGGCATTTGCTTTGCACGCGGCCCATCTGGGTTTGATTCCCAGCATCCCATCTGGTCCCTAGAGCCTGCCAGGAGTGATTTCTGAGTGCAAAGCCAGGAGTAACCTGAGCGCTACTGGCTGAAAATATAAGAGGGCCAGAGAGACAGTACAGCAGATGAAGTTCTTGCCTTGCATGCAACCAGCCCAGGTTTGATCACTGGCCCTCTCCCAAAAAGAAGCATTTTTATATCTCCTTGACTTTCATCAGTGCTAAGAATACTCAAGCAATTTGTAAGGCAGCAATAGTCTAAGTGTATATGTACATATAAAACCCAGGAAATGAAACAAAAGAACCTAAACCACAACCAATTTCTTTCTCACAACAGTACTCTCAAAAAGTCCCCATGATTCCAGCTGGAAGGATAGTGTAGTGTGTAGGGCACTTGCCATGCATGCAATCTATCTGGGTTTGATCCCTGGCATCACACACAGTTCCCAGAGCCTACCAGGAATGACTCCTGAGCACCACCAGTTGTGTCTCATTTAAATTTTTCCTCAGAGACATGAAAATAAAACACAAAATAACTGAATTTTATAAATACATACAGGAATTCAGCACAAAACATAAAGCTCACAACCTGGGAGATTTCATATTTGCTTTTTCTACTTTTCATATTCCAAACCACCATAATTTAAACTCACAAATGTAGAGAACAATGTCAAATAATGATTCTTCTTACTAGCTATTAGATTTTATGGCTTAGAAAACCACAATGTGCTAAATGATGTTGTTTATATAAACCTGATTCTACAGTTTATTATGGAAGGAAATAAAAGTAAAGTTTATTAGAGTTATATCAAATAAACTATTTGTGCTTAAACCATTGTCAATATTTTTTTAAATTTCAAGACAACTAAGCCATCCATGTTTTTTTAACAGTTATGCTAATACTTCCAGTATTACTACAGTATACTGATTTCAAAAAATGTTAAACTTATTTCCAAACATATAATTTATTACTATTTATTTAAAAAGTTTTGAGGAACAAAATGTTGGTATGTACTAAACAAAGATGAACCTTGAAATATTACATGGAAAAGAAACCAGTCACATACTGTGTGATTCATTTATTAAAGCATTCAAAGCTGCAGTGACTGAAATAATGGTCACCAAGGGTTGAAAAAAAAAGATACTGGTAGGTGAGAGCTAAAAGGAATGTAAGGCTTCTCTTGGAAGCATTGAAAATCTTTTAACTTAGACTCTGTTAATGGGTAGAGAAGCCTGTGCACATAGAATGGATCGAGCAATTTAAATGGGTAAATTATATGGTTACATGCATTATATAACAATAAAACAAATACTAAAAGAAAAAAAAGAGAAGCTATATAAAAGTGCTCATATTAGAGGTCAGAGTGATAGCACAGTTGTGGAGTGGTTTGCCTTGCAAGCAGATGATCTGGGACAGACCCAGGTTCAATTCCCAGCTGCAAGGTGTGGCCCAAAGCCCCCCCCCAAAAGTTCATATTACATGACTGATAAAACAGTCCCTTTCAGATACCAGTTATTTTACATACATACATAGACACACAATGACTATGCTACAAGAGTAGCACAGCAAATACCACCATATTATAGAATTCAACAAGAAAACCTTAGATTTAGAGATGACAGTGTGTGGTAATGGTAAGAAATGATGGCTGGGGCCCGGGAGATGGCATGGAGGTAAGGCGTTTGCCTTTCATGCAAATGGTCATCGGTTCGAATCCTGGCACCCCTTATGGTCAGGTTCTGGGGGCCATGTTGGATGTCTGGAACAAACCCACGCTGGCCTCGTGCAAGACAAACGCTGTATCAACTGTGCTATGGCTCCTCCCCATCTGTAACTTTTTTGGGTCAATTACAACTTAATAAGCTGAAGAAAAAGTGATAGTGATGACAAAGAGAGAGAAAAAGAATCACTAACAAAGGAAATGTGATATATTACTACTGTGCTGATAACATTAACCATCCAGATTAGTTTTAGTTATTATAATATGTAAAGGAAACGTTTCAGGCACTGAACAAAGGCTTGCCCTTACTTGGATCAAAAGCACTAATTTTTGGTATGGTTACACAGAAGTGCTATTTGATTTCAGGACTGAGAAATTCAACTGGTATACGCTATGACTTCAACCCCGTATTTTATAAGGTGTACCTACTCACTGAATCTTTTTATCTGTTAGGTCAGCAGGTTCCCTTGCTGTATATACAATTGACAAAGTGTCTCCAAAGTTATTGAGACATAATACACAGTCTCTCACCACAGAAAAATCAAAGTCCGGAAATAGAATGACTGTAAAAAGCTGATGGATGACTGATGATGAAATGATGATGCTCCAGAAACAATTTGGAGCTATATGCTAGTCTTTTGCCCTTTAGATGCAGAATATGACCTCACATTAAACCAGCACTTGCTCTTAACCCAATTATAAAGATAATAGATGACATTCAACTTAGTGTACTTATTGGGATAAAAAAGGCGGGGCCAGGAGTGATAGTGCTTGCCTTCCACGGGCAGCCAGGAGAAACTGCGCACCTCCGGGTGTGGCTCAAAAACAAAAACAAAACAGTGTATGACAATGTGGGCATCACTTGACTTTGCTACTATTGGCTTCTTTTCTGAAATAGGACTACCGCCCTGCATAACTCATAGGGTCACTAACGTAATCAGATAATACCGTAAAGGACAGTACTTGTAAACTGCTAAACTTATTAATATGTAAGCTGCTCCTTTTTTTGGGGGGGGGCATACCTGCAGTGCCCAGAAATGACTTCTGACTGGCTGGGTGGGAGGGGGCAAACGGGATGCCGGAATTGAAACTGGGTTGGCCACATACAAGGCAGAGACCCTCTCTGCTGTGCTGTCGCTCCAGCCTCACTTGCTCCTTTGAAATTTCCAACTCAATTTAATATGTTAGAATATTCAGATGCAATCAATCTAAACAGGTTCTCTTAGAGGACGACTTGAAGAAATAAAGGTAAATGCTGATTATAACACTGAGTTAAAACAGCCGAAGTTAGTTGCAGGATTCCACAGAAGCTTTTGCCGGCAAACCAAGACAGCTGAGCCTCGGCAGGCACTGCCCAGAACCCCTCCAGGAAGACCCAACTGTGCCCTTCTACTTTTTCTGGACTGCCCAGGGAAAAGAGGAGTCTGGTGGGTGTCATGGGGCAGGACTTTCAACCCTAATGATCATCTCTTCTCCAACCCCTTTAACCCAAACTCCTAGTCTTGGGGGCTGGCCCTAGGAACCACAATTAGTCGGCGAGAAAATGGCTGTCAAAGATTGTTCTCCTAGAGAGTCGTGTAAGGATGCAACAGCAGTAAGCCAAACCTGCTCTCTCTCCCTCACCACAGCTCCGTATTCTCAAAGTCCGGGGTTCAGAGTTAGAAAAGCCCAATTCGAACTGGGGTGGGACCTTTAAAGGGTGGTGGTAGAGGATGAACTCTGGGATCGCAGGCGGAGGAGAGAGGTCGACAACACGGGCAGTGGACATGGCCCTGATGGATTATTCACTATTAGGTCTGAAACCCAACTATGCAGTTAGGCTTTGAAGATCGCAATGATTTCAATAAAACAAAATGAAGAAAAAGAAAGCCAATTTCTAGTCTGTATCTTCCGGAGCCTCGCAGCGCTCCTACCGGTAAAAATAAAAAAATGATGAGCAAGGGAGGCGGGCCGGGCCGTGCCCATCGGCTGCAGCCGGGCAGGCCGAAGAGGAAGGATGAATGAGAACGTCGTGGGAGGTTCTGGGAGGGGGTTGGCGTGTGGTCCCCGCGACGTTGCAAAGCATTGCTGGAGTACGACTATCGGGGAGGTGGTGGGAATCCCATTCTGCCTTCCCGACCTTTAGGAAATGAATATGTATCCAGGGCGTGAATGCCACGGTCGCAGCGGGGCGCCGGTGGATCTGGGGCGAGGGCGGTGGTGGTGATCCTCGGGGGTGCGACCCCGACTCTGCCTACCTGTTGTTGCGGATGCTGACGAGCACGCACAGCACCAGCTCCAAGTAGGTGCGCAGCACTTCGAGCCAGCGCGCCGAGAGCTGCAGGGCCTCCAGGTCGTCGCCGGGGCCGGGGCCGGGCCCGGGGCCGGGGTCGGCGTCGCCCGGGCCGCCGCCGAGGTAGTTCTCGGCGGCGAACTCGACGCGCAGCTCCCGCACGAACCAGCCGCACTTGCGCATGAGGAACTCGAGGCGCGGCTGCTCCTGCGGCGACACGCGGAGGCCGACGCGCAGCTGCGGCCACAGCGCCGGGTAGAAGAGGCACTCGCGCCAGTGCGAGCAGGACGCCGACGCGCGCAGCCGGTCGGGCGCCGGCAGGAAGGAGAAGATGTGCACCACCAGCTCGCTCGGCAGCGACGCGGCGCCCGCCGCCGGCCCGCACAGCGCCATCGCGCCCCGCCGCCGCCCGCCGCCCGGCCGGGCCCGCAGCGCCCGCAGCAGCCCCCGCAGCCGCCGCAGCCGCAGTAGCCGCCGCCGCCGCCGCCGCCGCCGCCGCGCGGCCCCGGCCCGGCTCCCCGCTGCCCGCGCTCGGGGCTGCGGCTCCGGCGAGAACAACAACATCAATGACAAGGAAGCGGGGGGCGGGACGGCGCGGGCTTCGGCGCGACCAACTGGCGCGCCCGGCCAGGCACGGGGGGAGCCCCGGGCCGCGCCGGCTGGCGTCCCGGCGGGAGAAGCTCCGGCCTCGCCGACGCGGCTCTGCTCACGCGCGCTCGGGGCTTTGCGGCATCCTGCCGCCTCGCTGGGAGGATTTGGGCTCACAGAAGCGGCTGGCCTCGCCGGACGCTACGGCGACCCTCCCCGCGCTCCGACGCGGAGGCCGAGCTGTGGTAGCAGCTGGCTCTGACGTCACAGACGGTGGGCGGGGCCCCGCGCGGCCCAAGGGGAACTTCCGGAAGCAGCGAGCGAGCGCTCGGGTACCCGGAAGGCAGAGGCGCGTAGCCTCTGACGCACGCAGGGAGCAGGGCGGAGAGGGGCGGGGCGGGGCCACTCGGGGAAGAGTGGGCGGGGCCAGCATCTCCTTGCGGAGTTAGCCCAAGCCAAATGCAAATCGGTTAACTTGAACACTACGGAGGGGAGGGGAGGGGGAAAGTGGCGGAAGGCCAGCCTTAGTGGGCGTGGTCAATAGCGGAAGTATGGATGGCTTAGTGGGCGTGGTCAGTTGCGGAAGTGTGGGCGGCTTGGTGGGCGTGTCCCCGTCGCTTCTCTTTGAACGTCTCAGCCAGGGCTCGGCCTAAGAGCGACTGTGACAGCTCGCTGGGTTGCATGTTTATTTTTGTTTGTTTGTTTGTTTTTTTGTTTTGCAGCCGGCCCACCTGCGCCGAGTTAGACCCAAACTCTGGAGAGAGAGCCGGTTCCGGATCGGATAAGGCGCAGTCGCCGCGGGCCGCACCGCCCTGAGCCCCAGGCACCCTGAGGCCCTTGCGTCCACTGTGTGTGGCGAAGCAGTGAGGACAGCGCCACCCTTTGGATGCTGAGCGTCGGGGCGGGCAGCTGCATGATTGCACTGCGGTTGAGCATGGTGGATTTAGAGGGAGACCCCAGATTGGAGAGAGCCAAGTACTAAGTTAGCAAGGGGACAAGTGAATTTTTTAGGTAATAATCGAGGATTACTTTAGCGAGGCTGCGGCTCCAGCACCTTCGTGCAGTTTTGGGAACCACCTGGTTTGTTTTCTAGTGGACCCCCCACCCCACCCCACCAGCAGCGTTTTAACTCAGAGATAATACTCTTCGAGGGCAAATTTTCGTGCATGTCCTGCTCTGATGCCTTTTATTCTCTACTTAGCATCGAA